>SNQJ01S0064802.1:25238-40643 GCA_010110895.2 Picea sitchensis
AATACCTTACAATGACATTACTAATGTTAAAAAATAAGCTAATAGTTGAAAATATGGATGTTGCACTTTTGGGCATCAAGAATAGGGTAGGTAGTTTTGATGTGTGTACAAGGTAGTTAGAAGAACCTATCCCTTAAAAAACCTCTATTCACAATGAAAATGAGGCCTTCATCAATTTGGTTTTAGAGTTTTGTAAAAGGGCAGTGAAATTTATGGAAGAACATGCACCCCTCTCAAAACTTGTCAAGATCGTCCAGAGATACCATCTCAAATTACAACATCATATGGTATAAACACATGATCCCCTAGTCGATGCTCCATTTACCAAATTTGGTGATCCCCTAATCACATACACACTCCACATGATTCTTGATGATGAAGTCATGGATTTAGTTTTAAGAAATGACCACTATGTATCCCAGTGGCATCACAATGAACCACATATGTTGAAAACCATGTTTAGATCTTTATATTAGAAACAAAAGTAAGAATAATTTATAAGTAAACTTAAATTAATTAGGTGTTTGTCTCTATCACTGACAAGATTAGTGATGTCATTCAAACTTATTTAGATTCAATTGGCGTTATAACATGCCAACTTCGATGTTCTAGTTATCTAAGACTTAGCAACATTCAACTATGTCATGGAGATAGTTCATATATGAGTCCTTATATCATGGAGATAGTTCATATATCTAAGTCAATATAGAAACACTTTAGTTCTCCCATTCTCATTCCACCTTAACCAATTCACAGACCTTTGATGGTATATAATGTGAATCGATAGGAACTATATCTAACTTTCTATCGAGTTAGGTTGTTTTAGTCAATATTGCAGTTATGACTACCCATGTTCACTTTAAATTACCCCTTGGTCATGGAAATTGTGCCCTAATGGATTAGGGAAGTTTGGGGACCCAAGGGAGGCTCCTCAGCCTAGAAAAGACCCCAACTAATGAAAAGGCCCAAGAGAGTTCATAAGGAAAAATAAGGACAAGTGAGTGATTTACCCCAAGGAGGAAATTTATTGAGTGCAAGGGTCAATAAACTCAATCGGTTGGTTTGGAAAATGAGTAACCTCACTGAATAAGTGATTTTTATTTTTGGGGGTAAATCATATACCTTAGGTCTCAATAAGGTTTAGTCACTAGGTTTGGAGACTCACTGGCCTCCCATCCTATAAAGTTTCCTTTTCTTGGCTAGATTATCCAAATATACAAAAAAATTGACACCTTTATTTTATTACTTCAATGATTAAGGTTCAATTACTAAATTTTAAATGAATTTTGGTCTCCTGACTTAGTGATTTGTCTATCATGAGGAAAAATGATGGATTGGGAAATCAACAAGTCCTTTAAGTCAACGACTTAGATGTTTTCTTGACAAAATGGTTTATAGAGATAACAACAAAAATGTTGAAGGAGATTCTACAATGTGAATTCTCCATTACTCAAAAAAAAATAAACTCTTATTATATGCAACATTGATTTTCCTGCATGGTTGCTTGGTGATTTCAAAACTTCTTCAACTAGTCAACAATACTAAGGATTCATGAAGGGATCCAGTACCTTCATAAATATTTACACATCAAATTCAATCTTGAAAAATTGATCCTAAATCCTCATAGATATAAACTACCTCATGTGCAAGCTCAATATCAACAAACTAAAAGAAGTATTGGCAAGCGGTTAAAAATAAATTTAAATGAGTGTTGGTGGAATCCCTTGATTTCTCAACTTGAAACTTAAGAAACTTTAAATTTGGATAGTTGGAGGAGAGTGATCATTTTGAAGGTGCTAGGCCTCTTCCTACACACGACTAGATCATTATCCAACTTTATAAATCAACATGAAACTACGTAACTTTATGCAACTATGCAACAATTGGTTTTATTTTATGCATTGAAGAGTGCTCCCTAATGGATTAGGGAAGTTTGGGGACCCAAGGGAGGCTCCTCAACCTTGAAAATACCCCAACTAGTGCACAAGGCCCAAGAGAGGTCATAAGGAAAAATAAGGACAAGTGAGTGATTTACCCCAAGGAGGAAATTTGTTGAGTGCAAGGATCGATAACCTCAGTCGGTTGATTTGGAAAACGAGTAACCTCATTGAATAAGTGATTTTTCTTTTTGGGGGTAAATTGTATACCTTAATCCTCAAGAAGGTTTAGTCACTAGGTTTGGAGACTCACTGGCCTCTGAACCTAGAAAGTTTCATTTTCTTGGCTAAATTATGCAAATATACAAAAACATTGACACCTTTCTTTTCTTACTTCAATGATGAAGGTTCAATTACTAACTTTTAAAGGACTTTTCATCTCCTGACTTAGTGATTTATATATCATGAGGAAAAATGATGGATTGGGAAATCAACAAGTACTTCAAGTCAACGACTTAGATGTTTTCTTGACAAAACAGTTCATAGAGATAACAACAAAAATGTTGAAGGAGATTCTACAATGTGAATTCTCCATTACTCATAAAAACAATTAAACTATTATTCTATGCAACATTGAGTTTCCGGCATGGTTTCTTGGCGATTTCAAAACTTATTCAACTCGTCAACAGTACTAAGGAGTCATTAATGGATCCAATACCTTCATAAATGTTTTCACATAAAATTCAAGCTTGAAAAATTGATCCTAAATCCTCATATATATAAACTACCTCATGTGTGAGCTCAATATCAACAAACTAAAAGAAGTATTGACAAGCGATTAAAAATAAATTTAAATGAGTCTTGGTGGAATCCCTTGATTTATCAACTTGCAACTTACGCAACTATATGAAACTATATGCAACTTATGCAAATCTATGCAACTATATGAAAATATGAAACTATATGCAACTATGCAACTATATGCAACTATATGCAAATTTATGCAACAATACAACTTATGCAACTATATGCAACTATATTGAAACTATATGCAACTATATGCAACTATGCTAGTACCACAAACATATATTTGTACGATAACTTATCTTCTTCTTTTAATGAGTGTAGGTACCACCAAATAGGTATCTGTCGGATCTATATTCCTCAAGTGATGATCAAGATATATTAAGAGAGGTTGAAAGTGAGACATGTTGTACTAAAAAAGACCCAACTATTGAAAATGGCCCAAGAGAGGTCATAACTGGTAAGGGAGAGACCTAAATGTGTTGGCCAAAGAATCTACCATAGACAAACATATGACCAAGGAACTTATGACAAACAATGCAACTTATGCAACTTTATGCAACATGCAACTTTATGCAACTTTATGCAACTTGTGCAACTTTATGCAACTTAATGCAACATGCAACTTATGCAACTTATGCAACTTTATGGAACTTATGAAACTTTATGCAACTTTATGAAACATGCAACTTTATGCAACAATGCAACTTATGCAACTATGTAACTATATGCAACTATATGACAATTGTGTATGCAAATATATGCAAATATGCAACTATATGACAATTTCGTATGCAACTATATGAAAATATGCAACTATATGAAACTATGCAACTATATGAAACTATATGAAACTTTATGCAACTTTATGAAACATTATGCAACAATGAAACTTATGCAGTTGTATGCAACTATATGCAACTATATTGCAACTATATGCAACTATATGGAACTATGAAACTATATGCAACTTATGCAACTATAACTATATGGAACTATGCAACTATATGAAACTATATGCAAATATGCAACTTATCAAACTATATGAAACTATGAAACTATATGCAACTATATGCAACTTTATGCAACAATGCAACTTATGAAACTATATGCAACTATATTGCAACTATATGCAACAAACATGCAACTATATGCAATTGTGATGGTACCACAAACTTATATTTGCACGATAACTTATCTTCTTGTTTTAACGGGTGTAGGTACCATGAAATAGCTATCTGTCAGATCTATCTTCCTTGAGTGATGATCAATATATAATAAGAGAGGTTGAAAGTGAGACATGATGTACTAGATATAACAGTTCTAGATCAACTAGATCTGAAAAGGTAAGGAAGCGATTTCTTATATGCATGAAATTTTTTATTGCCAATAGAGGGTCATGTAATTATGATGTTGAGAGCATAGGTGACATTGAGTTTCCCTTGAGGTATAGACATCTAGTGAAATGATGGGCACCTAAGGAGCTACTTGAAGTGGACACATATTTCTTCATCAGTGGGAGGATGTATCACATTGCTCCTTCGTCCTTCCATCGATTGGGGTTATTTTCCATGGATGGCATAATGGTCAGCTATGGAATTGTAACTGAATTGATGGAGTATGTCGGACCATTATACAAATACAATCATTGGTTGACGTTGGTCTGATATACGCGAAGTATGCAGAGATACGGATTTGCCACAAATTATATACAACTAGTAGATAACAATCAAAATAAAGGGGCAACTATGTATATTGATGGAAGGCCAAAAGATACTAGAAACATTGCAGGCTTTATAAATAGTACCCGCTACATTTTTCCAAGGTGACAGTGGAAAGGCACCCATTGTGCCTCAGCAGGTAAATGTTAAATACAATCACAACTTATGACTACAACAACTAAATTTATAAAATTTCATTATTTTCTTTTCTAATATTACTCCAATATTTCATTTTTTAAATGTTATAGGTGAATTTCATAACCTTTGTTGATTGATTTATTGTGTCAACTTCTGTCCAGGGTGATCATGGCCGAAAATAACCCACTACATCTATCCAGGGTGACCATGGAAAGGCACCCGATGTGCCTCAGCCGGTAAATGTTAAATACAGTAATAAATTATGACTACAATAACTAAATTTCTCAAATGTTAAAGTTCATCTCATTAATTGTATTCATCAATGTATTGTGGCATGGTCAACGTGGGAAGGCTCCCACTGAGGATATTGATGAGGATGAAATATTTTATTACAGTGACCCAATGACAATTGCAGCAAAGGCCTTGAAGAAGAATAACATAAAATATTAGGTTTTCTTAGCAAAAGACCCCTGACACAAGAGGACAGGGAAAGAATTGTAGAGCTACAAAATACAATAACTAATTTTGGGGTAAGTGGCATCTTCACATATTTTTATCAGCTATGACAATTTGATATCCATTTTTTTGTTTTATATTTTCTATATGATCTGATAAATTATTTTTTTTCGTTTGTAGGAGTTTTTAAACCCCGAGCACCGAGAACCTACTGATCCTTCAATTTCTATAGGTAGCAGCGATTGTCCAATGCAACAAAAACGTTGACATAACAAAGTCTAAGTGAGAATTTTTGAGCCTCCTGAGGTTCCCCTCGAATCCATTAATGAGTGCAATGATTTTGACTAGCATGACACATCGGAGCATGAAGAGCCGGAGCCTGGGACTCTGCATGACTCCGAAGAGGAACGTACTGTAGATGGAGAGGAAACTATTTTGCATGGAGAAGAACAAATTAAAAGAATTGTATCACTAGTTTTCACCTTTCTGGTGGATGACACATTTGTTCTAATCAAGATTCAAAATATTGAAATTAATTGTTAATTAATTGATTCATTTTCATCATGAAATTTAAATGGACATTTTTTGAGATTATTATAAATTAATGGATAACACGTTTCTCTAGAAAATAATGTTTTCCATAGAAACTTAAATAAGAAAGCATTGGAGTTGTTTGGCCCCACCATTCACATTCGGTGGAATGGCCAAGATAGAAAAAATTAAGATGATTTAATAGACCATGTGGTAAACTTGTTAGAAAACACTTTCAACAAGAAAGTGGTTACAAAGTTATCCAGCGAGAATTTAAAATATACCAGGGCCCAATATAGTGAGAAATTGCAATTAGAACTCAAGCATGAGCGCCCTCCCATGGTTCTGGAAAAAGAGTGGAAGGCCCTGATAAAGGATGCGAAGGAGAACTTGTTTAAAAAACAAGGAATACATCCATGATATGGTCAAGCAAGGTACAACACATGTCATATTACTGCTAAGTTTAAAAACACCGAGGGCTAGTCAAAATAGATTAACTACAATTTCAGAGTCAAACAAGGTTGTCCCTTGTCCCCTACCCTTTTTGGCATATACATTGACAAGTTAGAAGAATGCTTGGAAAAAGCAGGTTGTGTTGGTCCTACTCTCAATGGTATAGTCATCAATCTTATTTTTTATGCTGATGATATCGTTCTTATGGAAAGGAGTCCCCATGATATTGAAAACCAACTAAGAATCCTCAAGGATTTTTTCTCCAATATGGGTATGACTGTTAATACTGATAAGACTAAGGCCATGATTATTAAATCTAATAAGACCCCTTATGATACCTTTGTATATGACAACAACAAATTGGAGTAAGTGACATCATACAAATATCTTGGAATTGATATTCACCACAAGCTCAATTGGAAATATAGCATTGAGAAAAGGATTATTCGGGGATGGAAAGCTTATTATGGGATTGAAAACAATTGTAAATCAGTTGATCTTTGGAGTTGGGATAAGAAAAAACTCCTCTTTGAGACTCTTGTTACACCTGTTATTCTTTATGGATGTGAAGTCTGGGGTTGTAGTATCTCTCGTGAATCCTGGAGAAAGATATAGCAAGTACAAAATAATTTTATAACCTATAATCTAAAAATTAAAGAAAATATGCCCTATCCCATCCTCCTCTAAGAAACAATCCTCTCTCCCATTGAGATCATGTCTATGACTAGATATATAATGTATAAGAACAATTTAAACAACATGGAATACAAGAGGCTACCTAAAATTGCTTTAAAATCAAGTCATAACCACCATCGACTCAAGCGAGGATGGCATAAAGATGCCCGATCTTGGCTAAACTATTGGGGAATCATCGAAGAAACCATTTTGCAGAATAAATATACTATTAAAAAAACGTCAAATCAAAATTTAAGGAGAAAATGTGGTGTGTTAAAGAGTTAGAGGAAAAAATAAAATTAAGGTATTATAAAGATGTAATCAACCCTAATCTAGAACATCAAAATTATCTATCTATTTTTCCAAGTGTAAAGAAAAAACTAAGCATTGCTAAGATAAGAACAAATTCTCACGAGCTCCATAGTGAAACTGGGCGTTGGTCAATTCCTAAAACACCATGGGATGAAAGAGTGTGTCACCTTTGTAACACTAAGAATGTTGAATATGAAAAACACTTTCTCTTAGATTGTCCAGCCTATACCCATATTAGATTTGATTTTTAAAATATTTATCACTCTACCAACCTACCTAACCTTTTAACTCAACAAAAGTATGGTGATCTTGGAAAGCTTCTCTTAATTCGTTTCGAGCACAGAAACAAAATTCTAAAGAATCACAAGTAATCACTTAACCTCTTAAGGTCGGATAGACCACTTCGGTCTTTGTGGACGTTAATCATCATCATCATCATCATCATCATCATAATCATCATCATCATTAGTGAAATATGATCATTTATGTTTTTCTTTCCTGTTTTAAGTAACAATTCCTATATCTAATGTTTTTAAAAAATTCTATATGTAGGCTACCAGACACCTCCAAAGAAACCAAGGCTAGAGTGGAAAAACATGGGCAACATAAACTAGGCCAGGGTGCCTATGGAAAACTAAAAGCTTGAATCGTAAGATTTAAATGATTAACTGTGGTTAATATTTATTTAATAGTAGCAAACAAATATATGTTTTTGTTATTGGTATTTTTAATGGTGTTATGCATTGCAGTTAAATATGTTTGACATTTATGCCATCAAGGAGGACCTAAAGCTTGGTTACAAGCACGGTTTTAAAAGTGTGATTGAATATAGGAAAATCTTGGGCCAAACTCCAATCTCCCCAGCCACGTAGGTAAATAAAATAAATAAGGAAACCATAGTAGCATGCTTATAAAGTATATTCATATTTTATTATATCACCCTTAACTAAGTATTTATGTTTGTTTTCAAGTAACAGTGCTACCGCAATAGTGAATCTAGCAGTATTCAGCAGACACCATGTCATACAAAGGTGCACATGTCTAATGATAGTGGGGAGAAGAGTATACATTCCGGTATGTATGATTCAGAATTATAAATATTTATTGTGATTGTATATATTTATTTCCTGACTTATACTTATATATTATCTTCTCAAAATTGAAGAGCATGTAGATCAGGAGGTTGAACTTCAACAGGAACCAAGTGGAAAAGAAATTAACGCACCAACTATCACAACTACACAGACAGGTAAAGAGAAATAGTGTAATGTTAATTAAAATAATGAATTAATTATTGTTCGACAACTCAAGTATTCCAACAGAGGACGAACACCTTCAGTAACCACTCACATAACCATATCAAATATCAACACACTGATGTTTTCACGTGGTAAACCCCCTATAGAGAAACATCCACAGCCCCAACCAACACGACCACTTGGATAAGTTTAATAATGCAAAAGAAAAAGATTATAGAGAGATTTTACAATAGATTTTCTCACAATCGATCATCGACAAATGACCCTCCATGCTATTTAAATAGAGATCATGGACCAATCGGATGTTAAGCCACAAATCAATGGCCGTTAAGATGGAGGAGAGTATGAACCATCAGATCACTCTATCTCGGTTACATATCGTGACCATTGTATTTCCTAACTACAAATGCATACTAATGCATACTAATGCATACTAAAGAAACACACTTTTTCCTAATGAAATATTAGACCAAGTAGATCTTAACTAACTCCTAAGTGTCTAAATATCCTACCAACCACCCTTAAGAACAACTTGGGATAGGATTGAAGGATTTACAATGTTGACACAATAGGAGAAGGAAGGAGGCATTAGAGCCTATCCCCCCTTAATGACAGCTTCTTGAACTCCTAACATAGAGTGAATTATGAAAAAATTCGCCTCTATAAGAGACTTTGTGAAAATTTCTGCAACTTGATCTTCTGTAGGGAAAAAGAGCACTTCAATAACTTGATCATGAATGAGCTTTTTGATTAAGTGCATGTGTAGCTCAATGTTCTTGTTGTGATGATGTTGAATTGGGTCTTTGGTGAGCTTGATGGAATTTTGATTGTGACACCAAAGGCTATTCGGATGTTGTTGCTCGAATCCAAACTCTGAAAGTATCTATTGAAGCCACAAGGCTTTTGTTGGCAGCCAATTCAATTTTTTCAATTTCCCTAAAAGCTGCCTACACCTATGTCTCATGAACTTCAAATTTCCATCGCATTTTGCAAATAGACGATATTTTCATTTCATGTGACACTTGCAAATTGTTCGATTTAGTTTTCACGACTGAAAACGTGAAAATTTCTCTATCGTTATTTGAACTGTCATGGTCTTTTATCGATATTTTGAGTGGCACTTTATCTTTGGTTTATCATGTGGCTGAAAAGATTGCCTATTCTTACTTTGATTGCGCAACTTGACTTTTATTTGATTGATAAGGCATTGAGCATGCATATTTATGGGTTATACTTGATTATATAGGGGTCATGGTTGATTTTGGTTTTTATAGGATGTGATCCTTATTATTATAAGCTCTTGGCTTATCAATTTTACCTCTTGTCATCATGTTTTAAAACCTTTGATCTAAATGTTTGATTATGCAAATGGCGCGATTGGATAAACATATGAAACTTTGGGTTTGATTGAATGACAATTGGTTCGAATTATTACAATGGCTCATATTAAACTTTGGGTTTGATTTCGTATTGAACATTCATGATTTCAAACAATGCATTGGTGCATTGGTATATTATATCCACCGTTTGATTCATTGGGTTGGCCGATTATTATGGTTTGAACGATGTCATGATTGATTGAACATCTCTGTACTTTGTCATTACTATGTTGCATGGCAGTGATAATCCCACCACCCTCGCACGCGCACATTAATTTTCTTCCTCTTTCATCGTTCTCAGCTATTAGCCCAAACGATTTTTCTCTTATGTGTTGTTGTTTCTCCAAACCCTACCATGCACTCGCACCATGTCTCCAGTCGTAAGGGATGAACCCAATGGTAGCCAGGCATTTTTGATGTTCGATGGTTCTTACAGTGACCTTGAGGAGTTCGGATGGCTCCTGTTCATATGAAAGTTTGATGGTTTCAACCCTTGTGTGGCTCGAAAATTCGCATTAACCTTTGATGGCTACCGAGCCAAGGTTGGGGATGTGCAGTTGGAAATTGACGAGCAATTTCTCAGTTTAGCTACCGGTCTGCCTGCTACTGAACATAAATGGTCAAAAAATTGCAAAGTGGAAGATGTCCCGTGGACATTGCTCTTCCAGTAATGAAGGGTAAGCTCCTGTGACAAAGGTTTACCCGCAAACATGCTCAAGCAACGTTGCCACGACTTGCTGACGATAACCAAGCAGTTTATCACCTGCGAGGGCCGGTATGGTTTCGTTTTCTTGTACCACCTTCGACTACTTATGGTTTTCATGGGATATGAGATTAATATGCCTTATTACTTGCATAGGAGTCTGTTTAAAATGTCTAAAAGATAGAAATGGAACTAGGCCGATAACAACCTTTTTCACTTTGGGTTAATTAAAATGCTTGTGGTTTGTCATTTGGGGTTACGCCGAGACTGTTGGAATGATTTTCTCATTCGAAATAATTTTGAGGACTCAAGCCCACCACAGGTTGATAAACCTATGGTGAGCGAGAGCAAGTCAGTACCCCATGTGCCTTACAGTGCTCTGTTACCTAAACCCCTACCCGACTCACCTAGTGACCTACCCAATTCTGTCGCCAAGGATGTGGAGAATGTTAAACCTGTGGCTAAACGGCCTAAGGCCAATCCTACTGTGAATTCTAAAGGTAAGAATGCATGATTAATCTCTCGCATGGCAAGAAACAAACCGAGACTTCCTGTTAACCCTGAGCCTATCATGGTGAGTGAAGATTCTGACTCGGAGGTTGAACGTTACCTGGAAAGTGAGTATCCCTATTCGGAAGGTCTGTGCAAAAAACCCTCATACGACTTTGTCAAAAACCTACCACCTTGCTTGCAAAATGATCCTAATTATACAGGCATCAAAATGCCTTGTGAAAACCCTGGTGACTCGTCAAAACCCCCTCCTATTCTATCTCAACCAGCTACTCCACCATGTGATCAGTGTGGCTTGTGGTTAGAAAGGTCTTACCTTGATGTGTCAATGGTGCAGTCCAAAATTCATGCTCTGGAAGACCAAGTTGCAAGGTTCACCAGTCAGAAGGCTAAATTGACATCTACTGATAAGAGACAACGAACAACAGGCTCTATTTAGTTTAAGAATGTGGAGTCGGCTACAACGGTCGTCAATTCAAAATTGGCATAGCTCAAGCAGCCTCACTGGTATGACTATCACCTGTTTATATGACACACTCATAAGCTCTGTTTACAGCGTGGATTTGATTTGACACATAGGCCCGCACTATATGCATAATTGTTTTTTGATTAATCGAATTATGTTTCCCGAATTAGTTTTGATTGGATTTAGCTTTGATTCGATTAATCGTGGTATGGATTTGATTGTTTCAATTTGGATTGAACTGAATACTCTGTTTCTTATTGAAGTTGTTAATATATTTTCTAAACACAAGTTGTTTTTGGTATTTCAATTTTGAACATAGTCAATGTTTCGATTCAAATTGGTTATATTCTATATGATATGGTTGGCAATAATGGTTAATTGTTATGATTTTATATTCCATGTTTTTTGACCAATACCATTCTGTTATGCATAACCAAATTGCGAATAGATATGAGTTATAACTATTCGATTCGCATTGTTTGACCGTGTTATCAGTTCGATTCCTATTGCTACAAATATACTGTTTAAATTTGATTTGGGAACGAAAGTGATTATGCCCAGGATTACGATTTGTTTCAATATTTGACTCAGTCACGATTTGTTGCGATTGTTGCCCAGTTTATGATTATCACTGTTGTTGATGATTATGATCACTATGTGATCCTGTCTTTTGACTATGTAAACGCTCAACGATCGAAATCTATGGCGAAGTTCGATGTTGTTATGAATGTTTCTTTTTTACTGTAATCGTAATAACCTTCCCATATTGGCATTTGATCAAAACGATATGAATCGTATGCACATTGTTACAGTCGTAACAAATCAATTATGATTGTGTTCGATTATGATTGTATTGATTATGATTACATCGTATCCTATACGATATGATTCACCATTGATTTCGTTTGATATGAAACAATCCTGTTATGGTTTGACCATATTTTATGGCGACTAAAAAATAGAGCATTCTTATCCTGTTTCGTTTGAATCCTTTTCGATTTTGTGTAATTTGAATGATAAACTCCTTGGAATTATAGTGATTTGTTTTGAATATTTATTAAAAGAAAATTAAATTGGATTATTTTAAAAAGATTTCATTTGATTTCTATCTGATCTTGTATGCTATTTTAGACTAGCTACAGAATCAGATGATTCTGTAGCTAAGTCTATAGGATCAAATTGTTATTATTTTGTTACTGAAATATCTTTCTAATTTGATATTTATGTTCTATTGCAGGTAAATTCGAAATTGCAGTAGAGTTATTGAGAAGTTAGGGGATGTTTCAAAGATTTCACTTGCATTTCATTATCTTAGTTTAGGTGATTTTGGGATATTTCCCAGATTATGTAAAACAATTTGATATTATCCACAAGGAGGTTTTACCTTGTGAAGAAACTTATATATACTTATTATTTTTGTAATAATGGATATCCTCATTCGTGGGAGAACAAGTATATGAAGATTTAATACAGACTGAAGAAAAATTTGGTGTTTTGTCACAGCTTTAGCTTCTCATTATATCAACATTTTGTTTCATGTTGTGTATATCAATTTGTATCTGGTTTATGACTACTTTAGCTATCTAAATCAAATGCAAATGATATAATTTTAATCATTGTAATTCATATCTGGTTTCTTCCAAGTGTATAAAAGACATAATAATTGTCGAATTCAGTTTGTGAATGACAGGTTTATCTTCTTCATGAATTGAATTGTTAAATATAATTTTTTGCATAACAGGTTTCCCTTATTGCAGAGATTTATAATCATAAGATTGTTATGATTTTTTATGTCATGTTTGTCCTGTAAACCAACTCGAAGAGCAGCACAGTCGATTGTTTACGAGAAGCTTATGGACTAACTGGTGTGAGTTTACTTCCTCCGACCAGCTTTGAAGTCATCATACACAGGGCAGACTTGGAGGGTTTCCAGGTCAGTTAGGCTTTTGTTTACTTTTTTTCATTAGTAGTTTAATTCAGATATAAGTTTATTTAGATATAGTTGTTTAATATATTAGATTGTTTAATTTCAGTAATGTTTATTTCTTTTTCATAAAATATAAAAATCAAAAAGATTCCTGGCTGTCTTAGGACAGAAAACACATGTGTTTTGCAGGTTTTAATTAAATCTGTAGGTTGTTTATAGTGTACATTTGTGAATAAGTAATATTGCAGCTAGTAATTAGATAGTTGATTTGAGTTATTATAATAGTAATTAGTAGATTGTATATAATAGTTAGAATAGTTTATATTTAGTTTTAGTTTAATTTAGTAGTTTGTTTTAATTAGATTAGTGTGTTAGTTTGTTTCTTTTAGTTAATTTTAGTTTTTTTTATTAGTTTTATTTAGTTTTAGTTTGTTTTATTTGTTTTAGTTAGATTAGTTAGTTAGATTAGTTTTCTCTTTGGTTTTCTTAAAAGACCTTAGGGCGGCCAACGGAGCCGTTAAACTAGTCAGGGTGGTTCATTCCAAATGTCTTGGGTTATTTAGACAACCCCGGACCGATTCCACTCTCTCAATTGACGGACGAACAATTTCGCCCATCAACAAATGGCGCTAGAAGGAGGGCCTAAACTTAATTAATGGCACGAGGTGGTCGCAAGACTCCTCCCCCACCTAATTGCACACCTATAGTGACTAGAAGTTGTTCACAAGATAATATCCCCCCTCAAACAACAACTACTTCAACCGAAGATCCGCAGATCATAGTTGAGCCAGCAACCCCTAATCCTATAGGTGGTGATTTCCAAGAGATCGTTCATCAATCTCTTATTAAAACACACAGTGCCTTAGCCAGTCTTAGGCAACCAAACCACCCGTGGGGTCAACCTCTAGACTTCTCTGATATTAGAGAACAATTAGGTGATATAAACCTCACTGTGAATCCTACAGATCCAAACACAAAACCTGTTGTAGGAGGATTTGGGATACCTCCTTCACCAACTCCCTCATCTCCTTCTTCTTCTGGGGGAGATTCCTCTTCTGACGAAGGCAATCCACCTTCTCAGCCTTCCACACCCAATTCCCTTATGGAAAATCAAAACAACCCTGCTAGACCCTGGTTAGACCAGGATGCTGTAGTTGTACCTGGAGCCCAACACCCTTTACCCAAGCACCCAGAGAAATGGCTTCCTATGTTTGATCCCGATTCAAAACAGATAGCTAAAGATCATATCAAAAAAATTATGTTAGCCATTAGACTCCGTAATGTTGAACATGAAGACGTTGTCTGCAGGTTGTTCCCTTACACCTTTGAGGGTAATGCATCCACTTGGTACTTTGCCCAATAGCCCCATACCATAGTGTCTTGGGAAAAATTTGAGTCATTCTTTTTGGAAAAATTCAGAGATGGCAAACCTCCGGAAGTCTTAGTCATGGATCTTTCAAGCTTAAAGATGAACCCGAAAGAAAAAGTTAAAGATTTTAATCAAAGATTCCTAATGCTTAAAAATCGAATCCCTACAGATTCTATGCCTGCTGAGAGTCTTGTAATAACTTACTACACTAAAGCCCTACATCAAAGTATAGCTATTTGGGTTAAACGATCCAAAAAGGCCATGTTGTTAGAAGCCTTTGAAGAGGCTACTCAGATTGAAAAAGATATACTTAGTCTTAAGGACTCTTCTAGCAATGAAACTGAGACTGTTTCTTCTTCTAAAAAGAAGATTGAAATTCTCCCCAGACCTACACAAAACAAAACACAACCTGAAAACTCTGATTTGGAAAATCTAACCAAAGTTGTACAAAATTTGTCTAATCAAGTTATAGATTTAAAAAGGTCGACTGAGGAAGCCTCTTCGAGTAAAGGACCCTACAAAACTCCTTTTCGAAATCCTTTTCCAACCAACCGGCCTAATCCAAACCCTGAAGGCTTGAACCTAGAAAGTTTGCAATGCGCTCTTCAGACAATTCTAGGAGTTCAAGATGACTTGATGCCTCGTGAAATCCCTCAAGAGGAAGTCGAGCAGGAAACAACTCAAGAAGAAGAGTATTCTCCAAACATCTTTGGACACTTCTCGGATAGTATCTTTCAAGCTAACTTTGAGACTGTTCACCCTTACAACACTAGGAGTAAGACAACAAACAAACCTCCTGCCGAGAACACTACAACTTCACCTCCA
>SNQJ01S0064802.1:46145-58507 GCA_010110895.2 Picea sitchensis
TGTTGTTTCATGCAACTTTGTGCCATGGTTAGGTTGTCCTTTAATATTTGGAGAACTTGTTGTTGATACTCGATGTGATCTTCCACTGCTTGAACCTTAGATTTTTATTTTAGAGAAGAAGTGATGGAAGGAGGGTGGTATCCATAGAGTGCCATAAATGGTCTTAGTTTTGTTGTAGTGTGAAAGGAAGTGTTATACCACCATTCTTCCAAGGGTAACCATTTAAACCATTGTTTTTGTTTATCAGAGACAAAGCAACAAAGGTAGCCTTCTAGACATTTGTTCACTATCACAGTTTTTCCATTAGATTGAGGATGATAGGATGAGCTATGAACCAATTGAGTACCCAAACTAGAAAATAATTATGTCCAAAAATTTCCGGTGAAGATGGGATCTCTGTCACTTACAATAATCTTTGGGCTGCCATGTAGCTTTTGAACTGTCTCCATTAATGCAATGGAAACTATACTGGCTTTGAAGGGATGATAGAGTGCACAAAAGTGTGCGTACTTGGTCAGTCTATCAAAAATCACCATGATGACACTCTTTCCTTCATAATTCAGTAACCATGTGATGAAATCCATGGAAACCTCCTCCCAACGATGAATTGGGATGGTTAATGGACTTAAAATACCTGAGGTCTTAATTGTTTCCACCTTATTTTGTTGGAAAACCAAACATTCTGCCACAAACCTTTGAACATCAGTTTTAAGGCCATCCCAAAAAAATTCCTTCTTGAACCTATGGTAGGTTTTCAAAAATCTCGAGTGCCCTCCTATTGCAGAGGTGTGCAATTCCAATAGTACCTTTTGTTTGAGTTGGGATTTATTACATAAATGTAAGCGATATTTGTACCATAGTGAATCATTTTTCCATGTAAATGTATCTGATGCACTAGAATCCTTCCACAACCTTTGAATGAGAGCCCACACTTTTTCGTCATTCTTCCATTCATCGCTTGCTTCTATTATCCAATTAGGTTAGATGATAGAGATAGCACATAGAAAGGCCTCAACATCTTCATCATTTCTTGAGAGTGCATCTTCCACAACAATTTTCTTCCCTTTTTTATAGATGATTTCAAAATAATGACCCAGTATATTGGTTACCCATTTTTGTTGTTCTTCTGAAGATGGTCTTAGTTACAAGAAGTATTTAAGACTATCATGATCTATTTTGACCTTGATGTGCCTACCTATTAGGTAAGGATACCATTTTTTCAATACATGTAGTATTTCCATCATTTCCTTCTCATTAATGGGTTTGTGTAAGTCCTTTCCCTTGAGTGGTCGACTTTCAAAAGCTAGGGGCCTTCCTTCTTGCATTAGGACAACACCAATTCCATTTCCCGAGGCACCACATTCCACAATAAAGGTTTTTTTGAAGTATGGAGTGGTCAAGACATGAGATTTTCACATCACCTCTTTAATTTGTTCAAAAGCTTTAGTTGCCTCTAGAGTTCATGAAAATGAATCCTTCTTAGTTAGTGTTGTTAAAGGTGTTGCTATTCTTCCATAGTGTCAAACAAATTTGCGGTAGTAACCTGTCAAACCCAAAAATCGTCTAAGATTCTTCAATGTTTTAGGAATCGACCAGTCCATCATGGCCTTAATCTTGTTAGGGTCTACCTTGACACCTTCATGAGATATAATATGACCCAAATACTCTACCTCCTTCACTCCAAAGAAAAATTTGGATGGTCTGGCATATAGTTGTTTCTCCTTTAGTAGTTGTGACACATGATCCTCCCAAGACTTGCTATAGATTAGTATATCATCAAAAAATACTCACACAAGTTTTTGGAGGAAGGGCTTGAAAATGGAATTCATCAACCCTTGGAATGTGGAAGGTGCATTTGTAAGGCCAAAAGGCATGACCAAAAATTCATAATGGCCTTTATGAGTTCAAAATGTTGTTTTTGGGTTATCTTCTTCCTTCATTCTAATATGGTGATACCCTGAACGAAGATCCAAGTTTGTGAAATATATTTCTCCATGTAGTTCATCTAACAATTCATCAATGACGGGAATATGAAACTTATCTTTAATAGTGATATTGTTGAGATCTCTATAAACTGGACACATACGCCATGAGCCATGTTTATTGAATACCATTACCACCAGTGAAGAGTAAGAACTTTGGCTAGGTCTAATAATGCCAGCCTCTAACATTTCTTCAACCTTGTGCTCAATTTCACTCTTCTGGGCATAAGGGTATCTATATGGCCTGATGTTAGGAGGAACACTCCCAAGAATTAGGTGAATATCATGATCATGATTTCAAGTGGGTGGAAGACCTTTGGGAATATCTTCAAATACTTTGGAATGCTTATCAATGATCCCTTGGAGATCTAGAGGAACAGATGTCTTAGATGTTTGAACATCTAGTGAGCATAGTTCTACAATACACCTTGATGCCCCTTTTTCAATAATTTTTTCATGCCATTAGAGCTTATCACCTCACCAGGTTTCCCTATGATACCTCTTAACTCAATTCTTTTCCCTCCAATGAAAATTTCATGAAAAGTTCTTGAAAATTAAAAGCCATCGTTCCTAATGATTGTAACCATTGGATTCCTAGCGCAACATTAGCACCACCCATGGGTATAGAAATCATTGGACTATTCATTACATATTCCCCCATAGTAAGATTGATCTTATTGCATTTTCCTAAACAATTGATATTTCCTCCATATGCAATCATTACTTGAAACTCTGGTGCTCAATATACAAAGCAATTGAGAGCTTTGGCTAATTTATAGTGAATGAAATTATGAGTACTTCCAGAATCAATTAGGACTATTACCTTTTTATTTTTGATATATCCTTCTATATTGAAGGTTTGAGGAGTGTTAATTCCATCCAATGCATTACACGATATCGTGGGAGTCAAGTCTTCAGACGAAATTGCTTCTATGTTTTCATCTTGAGATGGTTCTTGTTCTTGTTCTTGTTCTTCTTCCTCTTCACAATATATGTAGAATAATTTCTTCTAACCACACTTATGTCCCTTTACTTGCTATCACAATTAAAGCATAAAACATTTGTTTTTCTTTCCTCCAATTGTTGAGGTGTCAACCTTGTAGGTTGAGGTGTTTTAGAAGAAAGAGAATTATTCTCTCTATAGTTGTTAGGATTGGTCCTTCTAGTAGCCATAGCCATATTTTTACTTCTAACATTTATTGCCAACCTAAATCCATTCTCCAATGATTTGGGTTCTCAAAGGTGAACCTCATGTTGAATGTTATCCTTTAAAGTTCCTATGAATACATCAATCAAGTTCTCATTTGTAATATCTGTTACCTTTATATTCAATCTTTGGAAGTTCTCAATGTGCTCTATAACTGAACCCTTTTTCTTGAAATTTATCAATTAGATAAAGAAGGTATTGCTACTTGTATCCTCATAGTGTGCTATCATTTCTTCCATGAAAATTGTCTAAGTGATGACTGATTTGTGAGTACAAAGCCATCGATACCATACAAATTGATTGGGTTCTAAATATAAGGAAGCAATTCGTACCTTTTGTGTATGTGGCACATTATGTAGATAAAATAATTTCTCCATCTGAAGTATCGATGGGATTGGGTCCTTGCCATCAAAATTATTCATATCGATCTTAGGAACGTGGTTGGTCTTCAACCTAAAGTTGGAATTTCTCCATTCTTGATTCATCTTCCTTGTGTCCTCATCATGAATTTCATGGGACACATTTTGACTTTTAGGTGTCCTCTCTATTAGGAAATTTTTCATTCCTTCCATGATCTCCCTTTTTAAACCATCCATCTTAGTATCCATTATTGCCTTCAATTTAGCTTCAGTTGAATCCATCATCCCGTATAGTTCATCTTTTTTCACTGTCTTCTTTTGTAATTCATTTATGTCCCTACACATTTCTTCACCTTCATCAAGAGTCCAAGTAGGACTTTCTAGAGGATTATTTGGTGTAGAAGTTCCCTTTTTGGGTGGCATGTTGGCCAAGTATCACTTTTTAACATTGATTTTGAGGTGGTTCTACTAGAGAATCTCTTGTCTATTGTATCTCCAAAGTTTCATCCCTTCTGGATATGAAACTTTCCTTTTTGTAGTTCTCAGATATTTCTTCTCTGCAATGCCACAAGTCTGATCAAAATTGGATGTGCCAAGCGTAATTTACAGTAAATTCCCCACAAATTTCTGATTCTTGGTCTTTCCAAGAGAGCTCACTTGTATAGCGTTCCCTGGAACACCTTCTTGAGACTAGTCAACAGGACTAGTCAGATACCCTATCTTCCACAAGGTGTATCTACAAATGTAAGATGACCCAGAAGCTGAACTTTTTACCACAAATACCTTACTAATTTTTGTGAATATCCTCCAGATTTGGTCTGAAATGTTAAAAAATATATTTATAGTGAAAATTACGCAATGACTCAGTTCAAGATGATTCCAGAACCCTATCTTTCAAAGGATGTATCTCTAAAATTATAAGGCCTCAGAAGCTGAAATTTTAACCCAATGTACCTTGATCCGTCTACTAAATATACTCCAAGCCATTCCTTTTGAAACTTTGTATAAAAAGTGGTATAGAGAAAATTCCAAGGTGTATCATATGTAATAGTGAAACCCCAGGACCTTGAGCCCTAATACCATATGTTAAGAACCAAATATCAATATAGCATAGAAAAGCCTTAGAATAAGTACTCAATGCCTTTAAAAGAGAGAGAAATTCAGATAATAAGTGTTGAAGAGAAATCCTCCTGCAGAGAAGTGGATTCTCTCGAGGTCCCTAACTCTTTAAGGCCAAGACAAAAAAGTGCTTAACGTGGAAAATGAATTTCCTTTTAGATATAATTAAGTTAATGTATGAAGAGGAAGAAGAAAAGTATGTACCTTTTAATGGTGTTCGCCCTTGCAAAGTCCAAGTTGAGCTTCAATCCTAAGCTCCTCAATAGGTCCTATAGAACAAACAAAGATACAAAAAACTTCCTACTCTATTGAGATTAGATCAAATACATATCTATATTATGAGGAAGACAAGTTCATATTCACAACAAACTTCAAAGGAAATAGGCCAAGAATGAATTTATATTGATGAGAACAAAGTGTTACTTACAGCCATGGATGTAGTGCAGCAGCTTCACAAGCTCTCCTTGTCCAGACCCTTTCTCAAATAACCCACATACAAGATGTTGATGCTTCAAATGACATCTCCCTCATGAGATCATAAGTTAGACGCTATTGCAATGTCTCTCTTCATGTATTTTATGTTTCCTATGAGATCATAGGTTTCATACCTCCAATCTTTCCTCCCCTTTCACCATGAGAAGGCGTCTTTATATAATCTTGGAAAGACCCAACCACTTGTGAGATATTTGGGATAAGTTGAGTATTTATCTCCTTGAGTTGAGGATATTCCCTAAGATCATGCCTTGATATCATATTCGAATCCAACCACCTTCAGATATTGAGGGGATCTTTCCCTCATTCTTCTCAACAAACCAAATTTCGCCTAGAAAAGGTAGCGCTCCCCCAAAAGGAGCACCATAGAATTATAACGCTACCCCAAAGAAGGCCAGGGATTTCCATCACTCCTTGACATTTTATAGGGGAGAGCTCCCCTCGAAAACCTATTATTGAGTGGTTCTTTCAGTGGAAAAAGGCTTGTACTTCTAGTAGACTGATTCCTCCTCTTCAAAACTAGTATTTGAGGTGTCCTAAGTGTCCCTGTCATGTCGTTGGAGGCATGACATAGGCAAGAAGGAAATATGATTTTAGAAACACTTATAACACTTGTGGTCAATATGCGACACTTGCGGATAAGATGCGACACTTACAACACTTGTAATGACGACACTTGTGACACTATTGAAGTGAGTAATTTTGAGGTGTAACAATAAGCCTCTTCAAGGGGGAAACCTCCTTATGCCCACATAAATGTGCAGTTACAAGATGATTCCAAATGAAAATGTCTCCTTGGTATATACATGCAACTAGGAGGTATAATTAAAACTAATGGACTAAATCTGACACAAATAAATAACATTACTAATGTAATATGCCCCAATTAAGGGGTAATGATCCATTATTTAGGGCTTAAAATATAAATCAGGTGTATTATGTATTGTCTTTTGGTAGTACCCACATCAAGGATGGTGAGGATATAAGTAATTCCTTTCAATATACCCCACTTCATAATAATTATAAAATCATGGTGGGAGATGATCCCCTTAATTCCATAGAGNTCTACAATCATGTGGATTATGTATTGTCTTTTGGTAGTACCCACATCAAGGATGGTGAGGATATAAGTAATTCCTTTCAATATACCCCACTTCATAATAATTATAAAATCATGGTGGGAGATGATCCACTTAATTCCATAGATACCTATTACCCTAATTCTAATTATGTCCCCCATCCACTCCCATGGTTGAATCCATTGTTTTAGAAGATCTCACGAATCCCAACATCCGACTTCTCATCTAGATTGTTTTCTTAAAAACCTATAGGAGGCGTGGAAATATCGATGAAAGTTTGTCACAAGGTAATGATTAGGTTTTAGTCTAACAAGGATTTTTGTCACTATTGCAATGAAAGTTCTTTTCACTTTCCCATGGTTTTGCGTCGCACATATAACATCTGCGTCATAATTTTTTTCTCTGCCAAAAGTTTTTGTCGCTATTACCACGCTTTTTCATCGCAACTTTCCACGTTTTTTCATCGCAACTTTCCATGCTTTTGTGTCACACGTATGGCATCTACGTTATAATATGTTGGTAACCTTTTTACTTTGGCATGAATTTTCATCCCTATTGCAACGAAGTTTCATCACTATTTCCATGATTTTTAAGGTAAACCTATCTTGAGGATGATGACACATGGAGGGATTATTTCATTGGTGTTTCCATGAATACTTGGTTTGTGGATATAGAGACAAAAAAAGTTCCATGAAAAATAGTCTTTGATTTCGTGGAAAGTGCAACAGATATGTGTGGCAATAGCAATGAAAAACTGTGGAAAATTTGGTCATATGTAGTAGTGAGTTGATCCTAGTCGTCGGTGTTGGGAAGGACACATGGAGAGAGATCATCATTTCATTGACTCACGACTCAAGAAAGTTAAAGGCATAGTTGTGAGGACTTTTGAAATGTGAAATCAAGAGTTTATCTGAGTCGTTGGATCGAGGAAAGTTGTGTACCATCGATCTGATGTGAGCATAGAATTGAGAAAATCAAGGTTGGATCACACACAAATACCCGACACGTGAAGTCCCGAAACTCTCACGAGATTGGCCTCGGGTCATAGACATAGGTCACATTGGTGAAGGATAACAGAGGAACTAGCACACACTAGGCTCTAGTTTGAGCGTTCAGAAGTCGGAGAGTTAGGTTTATCTCATGCATGATTACCCTACATGTGAAGTCATGAACAACCTTTTTTTTAGGCGAGTGGTCATAGGAGGTGGTCACGTGGAGAGAACTCACACCCAATGCATGTTAGCACAGGCGTAAGTTTCATAAAAGGACCTGTGGATATGTACTGAAGATTCCATTAGGGAATCGAAGAGTTTCTTCAACTCGAGGAGTAAGAAGACCCAGTGACTGGGAGTTCAGGCTGATTCCTTGACTTTCCAATTTAGGAACCGTAGAAAGAGAGGATTTGTTCCTAAAAGGAGAACGGATTTTCTTTTTTTTATTTCTCGCTTATCATGGGTGTATTACAAATTGGTATCATAGGATTGTTACAATACTTGGACTTCTTGGGCTCATAAAAAAGTCACTTAAAAACCATATTTAGAGTACTTTTAAGAGAGACACTCTATCGGGCCTCCTTCTTAAAAAGTATAGTTAACAATTTTATCGAAGAAAAGAATGGAACTTTCTACCATGTGTATGCATTAAAGAAATATGAACTGTGTATTTTTCATAAACTAGTAGACTATTAGCTAACAATAAGTGTTTTATCAGCACTTGAGCAGTCAGTAAATCATGGGAAAACTTCAATACTAAAGGATGGCGACATTTCATGAAGTGGGGGATGGCTCCCACAATAAAGATGAAGAATCTGGTGAAAGGAGGGTGGTGGAAACCCTTCCAGATATGGCTGAAATTGTAAGGAGCCTTAGGGTTGAATTACAGTGTTTCAAGGTTGACAATTAGAAATTGATAAAGGAGAAAGAAAAAAAAATAGAAATTAACGCAGTCTTGTTGCAGATCTTGTTCGACATACAAAGGCAACTACAACATGAACCCACAACCAGTCATGTGGACCAACGACGTAAGAAGAGAAGTCAAATTCCACCTAAGATCTGAAAACATGACTCCATAAGTAACCACACTAGGAGAAGCACCTCGAAGAAGGCCCAGCCTGGAGGCAGGGGACACCCATCAGTAGAGTCCTATGGAAAGGAAGCTGGAAAATCTGAAGGACATTCTAGTAGCATAGCAAGCTCACATTCTCAAAGGAAAGGAAAGAAGCGAAAGTGTTCCAAAAATCATGATCTTGAAGAATTCAAGAAATCCAAACCACCCTCTTTCGATGGAGAGTTAGGATGGGAGAAGAGGATGAATTTTGGTTGGTTGGTTTAAATACATACTTCAGAGTCCATGTTTACTCTGAAAAATTGAAGGCTCAAATAGCCATATTTAACCTGAATGTAAAGGATTCCATTTGGTGGGAAGACCTTAGGAATGTGAAAGGAGTCCATGAGGAGAACCTGTCATGGAAATAGTTTGAGAAATACTTCAGGAAGCCTAAGGAATTATATGAACTCAGGTTGGGGAAGCTCACAATAGATGAATTTGTCAATAAATTCCTTGAACTACTGAGGTATGTACCCTACATAAAATATGGAAAGGTAAAAATGAAGCAGTTTATTAGGGGGTTACCTAAGACCTATTGGGAAATGATTGAGTTTGACGAACCAAAGACCTTAGAATAAACTATCCGGAAGGTGAGGTATTATTATGAATAGTTTGGGAGTAAGACAAGACCTCACGAGGACTGGAAGAAGAAGAGTAGTTCGAGATTCCAAAAGAAAGGGTTTAAATCCTCAAGATTTAAAAACTATGTAAAGATTCTAGGAGCCTTCCTACTAGATGTGTATATCAACAAAAATTCCCATCTCAAAGTGGAAATAAACCTTTTAAGACAGTCCCAGAAAAGACCGGTAACCTAAAGAAGGAACCTTTAAAATGTTGGGGTTTTGGAGAAGATCATCGATTGAGGGACTTCCTACACAAGAAACATAACAACAAGAGAGTCTACAATATCCAAGAATCTACCATCATTAATGATGTGGCTAGGAGCATGCCACAAATCTATATAGCCTTGGTCAATAATCAAGCTCACCACCAAGCTTCAGCAGTGGAGTTGGATGGTATGATCACCAACCATCTAGTTTCTATTTTAATTGACCCAGGTTCTAATTTGAGTTATGTGGCCCCTTAGACTGTTGATAAGTGTAAACTACAAACAATTAGACATGTTAAACCGTGATTGGTTCAATTATCCACTAGGACCAATTCTCTAATTAGAACTTGAGGCTCCTTACAGTTTTAGACATATCTGGAGGGGTTTCCACCACCCTCATTTCATCATATTCTTCGTCTCTATTGTGGGAGTCATCCCCCACTTCATGACATGTCACCATCCTTTAGTATTGAAGTTTTCTCGTGGTTTACTGACTGCTCGAGTGCTGAAAAAAAACTTGTTGTTAGCTAACAATCTATTAGTTTATGGGCAATACACAGTTCAGATTTATTAAATGCATAGACACAGTGGAAAGTTTCATTCTTTTCTTCAATAAAATTGTTAACCATACTTTTTAAGAAGGAGGCCATATAGACTGTCTCTCTTAAAATTACTCTAAATATGGTTTTTAAGGACTCGTTCATGATCCCAAGAAGGCCAAGTGTTGTAACCATTCTTTGATACCAATTTTTAACACACCCACGATGGGCGAGAAATAATAAAAAAAAATGTTCATTCTCCTTTTAGGAAAAAATCCTCTCTTTCTACAGTTCCTAAATTGGAAAGTCGGGGAATCAGCCCAAACTCCCAGTCATTGGGTCTTCTTACTCCTCACGCTGAAGTAGCTCTTTGATTCCCTACTATCATATTTTGTACATATCCACAGGTCCTTTTATGAAAACTACGCCCGTGCGAACAAGCATTGGGTGTGAGTTCTCTCCACGTGACCACCTGTTGTGACCACTCGCCTAACCAAAAGGCACTTCATGACTTCGCATATCGCGTAATCACGAGTGAGCTAGACTTGACTCTCTGACTCCTGAACTCTTGAACTAGAGCCTAGCGTGTGCTAGATCCTCTGTAAGCCTTCACCAATGTGACCTTTAGCTATGACTTGAGGCCAATCTCACGAGAGATTTGCGACTTTGCATGTTGGGTATTTTCATCTGATCCAACCTTGACTTTCCCGATTCTACATTCACCTCAGATCAATGGTCCATGGATTTCCTCGATCCAACGACTCATATCAACTTGCGAGTTTTCACTTTTTGAGTCCTCACAAATCTACCTTTGAATTCCCCGAGTCGTGATCACCGAAATGATGATCTCTCACCACATGTCCTTCACAACACTGATGGCTAGGATCAACTCCACTCTTCTCCTTGCAAATCTTCTAAATTTCGAGTTCTCTAACTCCTGGATCTGCTACCACCTATCAACTCTGATGATGGATGGTTCTGATGACTTCGAAACTGGTCTCGTGCAATTTCCTTGGGATCCAAAGGTTGTTGGTCCACACACTCAAATCTAACGGCTCAGATCTATTCTCCTCTTTTCTGCGCGCTCCTCCCCTCTATCTCTTATCTGACGACCTTGATCCTTTCTCATGAATCATAAGTTTGTGTTTCACGACTTTTGAAAAAAACCTCCTCCGTTCCCTAGAACCCCAAGTTCTGACTTCCCTAAGTCTCTTTCCCAACAAAAGAGAATTCTTCTGCACACCCCTTAAGTTCATTACTCAACTCTAGAACTTAAGATGGTCTCATTCTCTGCCCACCTTGCATAGATTCGGTGCATACATGCACTACCTCTCCTGAGTTTAATAGACTCTTTCCTCGTAGTCATTGAGGGATTCAACCTTCGCAATCAGGGAAGTATTCACTCGACTCTAAGATATTGATGAAATTCCCTGGGGAAAGTGATTTCGAGGAATTAAAATAGAGCATAAGGGAAAAATCAAGAAGATGTAAAATTTCTCAAGGAACGAACGCATACTCTTAACTTAATCATTCAATACATAAACCATTTATAGGAACATAAATAAAAACATTCATCCATTATTTATAATTCAAAGAAAAAGGCATAAAAACACTTATCAGAACCATAAGGCATGATGAAACTATTGAGAGGGATGATCATTTCCACCCAACCATAGGCTCAGTCACTCCCAATGGATTTATCACTAGCCACCCCCGAACTTAGGACACTATGATTTGAGATTCAATCTCTTACTTCCATCTCAACGTAAGTTAGGGACAAAGGTTACTCTCCTTCTCCCAATACAAGAATAGATAAGGACGAAGGTTACTCTCTTTTTCCTAGCTATGTTTCTATTCTCCGTGATCAAAACTCACTTTTTCGCTTTCAATCCTTCTTCGAATTGAAGATCTTCAGCTCTTGTCTCTACACTCTTCGCAGGTCCTCTCTTCCCACACCACACTTCCTTTCTTGCATTCCTCATCAATATTTCATGTGGCTTGAATTCCCCAGTCCATGGTCAGGTCCAGAAGCCTTACATATGGGAAGTCTTCTCCATGCCCTCATTAAATCTTGAGAAGGCCTTCCTACCTACTAGCCTGGCGAGAATTCATTCCTGGTCAGAGGGTTGTTCTAATCTTGAGAAATTTAAATCCAACATGGTATTGGTTCGGTGGAGGTTAACTCAACCATTCCGAGTCCCCTCCACCACCTTTTCATTATCAATCGTGGTCTCTCTTAGCACATCCTCTTCATAGCATCCATGCAATACGTATCCAATTTCTATTAAAATAACAAAATTTACATTGATCGACCTTTTATTCAAAGGTCCATGAAAACAAAAATTCACACCTTTTGTTAAGTACCTATACCAAATCTGCAAATATACTTCAAAAATAACTGAGAATAAACGATAAACCATTCACCATAACATGAACACAAGAAATAGAGAAAACCCTTGAGGTAGAGTAACACCATATATTAATCCTTATGGAAGGATAAAACTCCTCAATCAATCATTGCTTGTAAAATCATAATATTCTTCACTATGTTTCATTACATTGCCTAGACTTCTTTATATAGCTCTCTCTATCTCCTAGGAACCTTCTAGAGAGCCTTCTCACATTTATTACATCCAACTACCATAGTGGG
>SNQJ01S0064804.1:0-11855 GCA_010110895.2 Picea sitchensis
TGAACAAAAGTATAATGTATTGAAAGCTAAAGCCGTACAAACATCCACTTTCATTCCAGTCTGAATAATCATCAATCCATAGTCTCTGCTCCCAAGCAATGATGGTTTTGTTTACAAAAATAATACATATATAAAGGCCACAGGATGAAAACATTCCTTGTGGAAATTATCAAAACTGGTGCAAAAAAAATATGGGAACAATCTCCCAGATTCCTATTTCTATCTAAGACTAATAGCCTAATCCAAAAGTATGTAAAGACAAAACATGTTCAAATATGACATAGTCAATCCAAGATCCTTTAAAATTCATGTGTACCTGAAATTGCACAAGAATACACGATTTTAGATTGTGTTTAGTTGCAAAATCAACAGAAATTCAATTTTTTATGACTAGCTACAAAATCCCACGATTTTGTAGCTAGTTATTATTTACAAACAGAATCGTATTGTATCAATTCCATCATAACAGGAATAGATACAATAAGCAAAAAAATCGTTTATGCAAATTCAAAACAAACAAAATCATTCTAAAATCATTGTTGAAATACCATACCTTGGTTTCAGGGATACGATTTGATCAAGCTATTTTTGAATTAACAATGGCAGTGGCCGCCTCTACATTTTTGAAAACGACAGAGCCTGTGGTATTTTTCCTTTTATCATTAGCTTGCAGTCTATCATTTTCCTTGGTTAACACATTTACTCAATCCTCTAAGGACTTTAATCGGGATTGGAGCAGAGGGACATCTGTATAATATCGGTCGAGCCAAGAGTTGCATTCATTGCACTGTGGTTGATCAAACCATGTAATTACAGGTGAAGAATCTCTTAATTTACCAACAGTTCCACTGTCGATCTTGATCCCAGGGAAGTTGGGGTCATCTCTAAGGCATGACGAGAGGTTCGTCACATAGTCATAGGGCTTGATTGAACAAAGGCCATGTGAGTATGGATACTCCTCGGTTAGAAACCGCTCGATTTCGGAATCGGAATCTTCACTCAATAAAATTGTTTTTTGGTCTGTGTTTTGTTTAGGTTTATTGCGAGCACACCTTGATACCCAGTGTGCAGCCTTCTTACCCTTGCAATTGACATCATTATTACCCTTACCCTTTTTCTTTGCAGGCCTCTTAACAGGCTTAGTACTGTCTTTTAGACATGAGTCAGGAAGGGTGTCGGGTAGGTTATCGTTCGGGTAGGTCGAGGGTTCAACAGTGGGTAAGAGTGTAGGAGGGGGAATGACAGGCCCGACAAGGGTTTCTGTGACCATGATTTTGTCAACTTGTCCAATTTCAGGACTGGCAAAGCCATTCCTCAACAAGAAAGCTTCCCAACAGTCGCCAATCAACCTCAAATGATGGACTATAACAATTTTAATTAAATAGTGGTGGAAGAGGCTGGAGTTGGATTTCTCCCTCTTGAAATGTTTAGCCATTTTATACAAACTCCGAAGGAGGAAATGTGGCAAATTCAAAGGAAAATATATGAAACTCATGAGCAGTCGGAGGTGGTATAGGAAAACTAAACCATATCTACCCTCGCATGTAATGAATTGCTTGATAATGGCCAACAAATCATGCCACCTAGACTCAAGAGCTATGACTGGCATACCTTTGTCGCAAATGTTGATTTTCCTTGAGGTAAACAAGAGCGGCCATGGTACTTCATCAACCTTAGAATTTTTAAACCATTTCTGCCCTTTCGCTGGCAAGCCAGTGGCTGAGCTGAGGAAATCCTCATTCAATTTGAGTTGGATGTCCCCAACTTTGGCCCTGCATCCATTGAATGTCAGTGAAAATTGCTGAGGGACATCGAGGTTGAAACCCTTGAACTTCTCAGTAAAATCCCTCCAACCATTCCTCTCTAGGTCCTCTCGGGCGTTATCAATCGACAAAGCTTGAATGTTGTTGGGTTCGATTTGCACCACTGGAGCCATAGAAAATAGCACAATATTAACAGGGTAATCGGTGAGGGGGTTTGACAGGGTAGACACAGAACCATTTTCCCGCAGCTTCCCCAAAACAAGCAGAGGCTGCCCAAAATGCAAGGCAAAATGTTAATGCTTATGCGTGCGAGGGTGGTGGAGTAAATTGAAACCATGTAAAAATATCATGTCGGGCTGTACAATCGACAGCGCCTTGGTAAAATGTTTCATTCAAATCATAGTAGTGTATGTCAAAAGCATTTTAAACAACATGTCAAATGGATTATCACATAACCATTGAAAACCATGAAATACATAACCAAAACGTGATCTGAATGTTAAATAAACAATGGCATTTGTATGATTTAAAAGAAACCAATATGTCGAACATTGCACCAACGATTTGACCCCAAAATTAATGTGTTCAATAAAACCATTGCACCAAGGATTTGATCAAAGACACCAAAATATCATATAACCATTGCATCAACGAATTTATAAATCGAAACCATATTGACAATGGTCAAATGCAAAGTGAGTGGAGGTTTGGTGTTTTGATAAATGTACGACCAGTAGTGAGTTGGAGGTAAAAGAGTTATGACCACATAAACAAAAAGATATATAATAATCCAAAATATCATTTTAATGCAATCAACATGAATTCCAACTCTAGGTTTTCATGGTTGCAGTCGTGAAAATGAAAACGAAAAGCAGGTATGCGAAAGCGAAAGATAATAGTGTCTCTTTATTTTAAAAAATTGCGACGAGTAATGCGGGTTCAAAAAACTTTGTGTAGGCAGCTTGTAAGGAAAAGATAGGAATGAAAATGGCTGCCAACACTCTGTGACAATTGTCAAAGTAAATACCAAAGAGCGAGTTCCACAATAGGAGGTAGAATTTGAAGAGGTAATCCAATAGCTCCTACAACGCATAGCAGACTTGGAGCTCCACACTGTGCCTGATACTCCACAAGATGTAAGAGACCTATGAGAAGCAATTGCCCACAGCTCATTTGATAGATTAAAAGATCTTGCCTTAGAGTGTAAGAATATGAGTAACGGGATTGCCCAAACATATGAAAACCTCACTAATAACCTAGAGTTACAGGCGTTGGATTCGTAGCTCCATGAAGTGAAGCATCACGCAAACACACTTCAGGTGCAGCTGAAGGCCCTATCGGCTATAGATAGAATGAATAGGTCTCATGAGAAATGAAAAACCTAGTAATAGATCCATATGATCCAAAGCAAAAAGATGGAAATAATGCAACGGCTCCAACCAGTACAATATAAGGCATGAATGTTGTTTATAGAGGTTGAGAGCCAAGGAGCAGAGCTAGAACAAGTCGTCATCACAGTAGAACAATGCCTAGAAGGACCAGTGAATGACATAGTGATCCAAGAGTTCACTGAACAAGAGGCCACAAAAAAGCAACAAGTGGAATCAGCTCGAGCCAAGATCGAGGCATTTGAGTTAGAACTAGGTAGACCAGAGTGACTCGGGACGAGTCAAAGGTGAGTGTTGGGGGCCTGTTGGCCCTTGAACAAGTTTTGGGAGTTTCTTGGTCATGTTGACCTAATTTGGGACTTCGAAAGCCTGTCGAAGGAGGAGCTCAAGATGAATAGGAGATCACAGGATCTCGCCCCACGTTTGGATCCTTTTTGGGTTTTTGTTAATATGTAATGGGAACGGGATGTTGGCCCATGGGTTTACCCATGTTTAGGCCTATTTTTTATGTATAAATAGAAGGATAGGCAATGTAAGAAGTAGTCAAATAGTATATCTATGTGATGTAGGCTAAGTGCGAAGAGTTGTATCTGTGTGATCAAGGCTTTGTGCATTCTCTGTAAGACTCGTAGAGCTAAGTGCAATTCCCTGTGTGAGACTATAGAAGGCTTTGTGATGTAATGCGAGGAAGAAGGATCTAGCAAGCTACGCATATCTTATGTCCTGTGCGTAGTAAGGGTTTTGAAGGCTTTATGCTTGTAACTGATTGACTGAAGACACTAAAGAAGAAGAGTTGGTGGACGTAGCCCCACGGTGGGCGTGAACCACGTAAACACTATGTTATGTGCTTTGTGCTTTGTCTTGATGTGTTCACATGCTATTTGCTAACTGCTTTGATATGTTTAAATATTTCTAATTCTGCTCTGTGTTTATGATATGTGAGAATATTAGATCTGATCAAGATAGTCATGCTTAGTGCTTTATATGCTCATTCTGATCCATTTATATGCTAAGTCCTTAAATATTGTAGATTAGTGTGAATGTTGTGAAGCTTTGTTTTATCATCGAAGTGAATAGTGATTGCATATCGAGGGACTAACGGTGCTAAGATATGTATTAAGTGTTATAATCACAGATCTGTGTCCTAGCTAAGGTTGCAGACACCTGAGTCTTGTAACCACCCTTGCCTCTACCTCAGGTGATACTCCATCTTCTTCGCAGGTGTTGCCGAAAGGGCCGGTAGTTAGGGCTTTGTTGGTGAATTGTTGTAGCATTGAACCCTGGGTCTGTCCCTGTGACAACAACACCCTTGGTCAAAGTTGGCTTCAAGAACATTTCTCAAGGCTAATGAACAACCCACAATAATAGGTGTCTAGCATGTGAAATGAACATTGGCATGATTTTACAAATGATTGCACCTTGTTTTGACATCTTGGAGCTTATTTGAGGTAGATTCCCCACCTTTGAGGGTCTTATTCATGATTTTGGAAGAATTTCCCACAATGAAAACTTCCAACACCCAATTTGGAGGAGGACAAGGAAGACTCACTTGCATGATTGGTGGCTTTAATTTATGACTGATCCTTTGGAGACCCTTTGGAGGCTATAGATTTCACCTTAGAACTGTTTTCTTCCCTCATTTATTGAAATGTCCCTCTCTTTGAGGGTTGTTTGGTTTAGATCATTGTACCTGTGGCTTGAACACCCCATGCTTATTGTATTTTTGACTTGATAGTTGTAGGAAAATTGTAATTTAGTTTTCTTAGGCTAGATTTTAGGATATTTCATAAGATATTACTACTTTATTGTGAAGGAACATGAGCATCACTCTATAAATAGATATTCCCTTCCTCATTTGTACTCATGGTTGGATTGGGAGAGAAATCTCGTAGAACTTTAAGTGGGGTCGATATGTAATGTAATTTCAATTATGGGTAGGGGATGACATGAATGTAATTCTAATCAGGCATGACATGTAATGCTTGTACAATATAAGAATTTATCTTCAATTATTGCTTGGTCCTTGACATCAATGACTTACAATTCTAGTATTTCTCTTCAATGCTTCTTCAAGGATTTCTCTTCAATGCTTTTTGGAGATTCTTCACTTGGCATAAATACTTCTTCAATGTTGACAAAAATGCATCTCATCGTGGAACATTAACAATTATTTTCTTCAATCCAATCAATCAATGACACTTTACCTCTTTACCTTGTTGAAATCAATAACAACTTCACTCAACAATATTCCCCCTTTGTGATTCATTGCAACAACTTCAACTCTCTCCTCCTTTGACATTAATGACAAAGGAGTGAAGAAACGTTTTTCACCTGCTACCCCTAGGATTATGGTGGCTCCCCTTGTTAATATGCTTATTTTGTGTGAATTTGTTTTGTTGAACATTCTCTCTCCCTTTCTCTTCAATGGAAAAGGTCTATTCAAAAGGTTTTCCTTGTCACTCTGCTCCCCCTAAAGTTGATGTAGCCATAGTACCCTTGAAACTTGTGCCAAGGTTTTAAGAGTTCTCAAATCTTCAATAAATGTCCTAAAACTACAAGATTAGCCATACATTTAAAAATCCCTCACAAAATTCATTCTATACATGCTTCTAGTTGCTTAACCTCATTTCCTTCACTGCTCTAGATATGATTTTTCATTACTTGATTGGATGACAAATGAGAGAGCTCTTAATTATACATTTTCTTCAAGATTCTTGACTTGGATTTGACATTTACACTTCTAAGTTTTTCTTCATGTAGTACCATATTTTCAACTGAATGGGAGAGTGCTAGATCACCATTAATACGTAGAGAAGGGATCATTTTCTTTAATCAACCACTACACAGTTTCACTAGTCCTTCTATCTTTCAAAATCTCCACTAACCAATGTCCTTCTACTCATCTCTCAAACCACTCTAGGTTTTGTCCAAAAAGAAATTGCTTCAAGATTGCAACGACATTCTTGAAATATGTTCCATAACCCTTTTTTAGATTTGTGGCAGAGTTGCTATTGAATATTCTCTAAAATATTATTCTACAACATGATACAATTCTACCAAAAAACATTTCTAGACAACATCCTTTATTTGCCTCTTTTTCTAGCTTTCCTTTACTCATTCATTTTCTTGTGAAGCTTGTCCCTTTCCTTATGATTTGACACCCTATTTTTTGTACTATTATGCAACAACAAACACTCCTCTTCATGCTCTACAATTTACACTTAAATGAATCTACAATAAGCTTCTTCCAAGACTTCCTTAAACAATCTCCTTCAATGGTCCAAAGATGCTCTTCAACAATCACAAACTTCTCTTTATATCTATCATAGAATAGTCCAACATGTGTCCATCAACCCTCTCATAAATTTGTTCATAAAGGTGTCTTCAAACCTATTCCATCCTGCAAGACAGTCCTGAACTATGCTAAAATTGTTGTACCTTTCTCCTTCGTTACATGCTTACTAAAAAAAGGGTCTCACTCATAATTTCAAACATGTCACTATAACAATTAGAACCACCCTTAAATATGAAATAGATCTATGTGACATATGTCCACTCTACTCCTTTACTTGCTTCCTCTTTCTCTTAATCAATACTCTTGATTTTTTAAAGCTCATAAACTTCAAGCTTGCTAAGGCAACTTCTTTTGTATTTAAACAATACTTAGACACATATATTTTGCTTCTTCCCTATCCTACCCTCTGCAATTTCCAGAAATGAGGGTCAAAAGAGAATACTGAGAGGATCATCTCTTAGTTCTTCATAGTGCAACACAATCTCTATTTCATTATAAGATTTAGGGGAGCTCTTTCTTCATTGTAGTGCAACACAATCCCTTTTCCATTCTTTTGTGGTTGTATCAAAGTGTGGAATGCCCCAAATCCTCTGCCTCCTTTGAGGATATCGTGTAGTTATTGATATTTTCCAATGGCCTTCCAACTAATCTGTAATAATTTCACTTGTTAACAGCTAATTTATTTTCCTCTTTTAGTATTAGTCCATGTTTCTCTGAGGCATACCTCATCAATGATTTTTCATCATAGTGGATATGGATCTTAGACTTTCTTGGAGGCATTATTCTAGTATCCTTGACAATAGTTTTAGATTCCTTGTATCTATTTTCATTGAGACCATTTCTGACACTTTCCTCAATGAGGGATTTATGAAGCTGACTATTTTTTATTTAACCAATTCTAATCAATTTCTGGCCAAATAATAAACACCTCTACTTTTGTGAAAAATTTAGTAACCATCTGAATTAAGAAGCAACATTTGCAAAATGACTCAATTCCACCAATCCAAATTGAAAAATTCTCACTAGAGTACATGATTGAAAGGTCTAATAAACATTGACTTGTTTGAATATACAGTGAATACCATGCCTAAAATTCCATAAAAAGACAACAATATTTCTGCAGAATTCTGGAAATGAATCCCAAATTCTTATAAATTTGCAAGAAGACACCCATATGATACTCTTTGAAGCATCCCAACAACCAACACAATTGTTCTATGTTGACTTTATAAGTCACATTTTTTATGCCATAGAAGAATCCACAAATTTATAAAGTGTAATCATCAATATGACCAAAAGGCAACTAGAACAATACACTATCATTTTCAACAAACAAAATTCTAACCCTTAAGAAATAGATCTTCAAAAGGACATTCCAAAGATATCAGTCATGTTTAGTCTTCCACCCAAGTTCATCTTCACATCTATATTGCTGAAAGGACTATCTAAAAAATGGCCCTTCACTTTGAGGGGTAAATCTCAGTTCCATATGGGGACTTGTACTCTTCAAAGAATGCAAGAGAGTCTCAGAAATCTTATGTACCTACTAAGAGCTGCCATGAAAAGTGAGAACATCTAGTGGGACAGGTCAAGATTCTCATCATGTGGATTTTCTTACCCATTCTGAACAGAACCTCCGATCATGGCATTCTGACATACTGCATTTCTTCTAGGAATTCTATCAAACACTATGTATGCAAGTTCTAAAGCTTTGCATCTCCTCTCTTATCTTGCATTTGGTAGAAGAAAACTGTAAAATCACCAACACATCCCCAACAATTGTCTCCATATATAGTTTTTCCATGAGATATAATTGTTGCAAAACATGTCCAAATCAGTTAAGAAGGAGATAATTTATCTTGATTAAGCTCCAACAGGACCATTTGGCTACTTGTTCTAGACTCGAAACTACAAACACTCTTTGTCACATCTTCGAACAAGGGCTAATGTAAAATTCATGTTATCTTTGCTGGTTAATCAATATTTGACAGCTAAAGGATGTGTTGTTCATAAAATATTTCACATGCATGGACTCTTCCCACAAATCAAATTGCTTGATTCTACAAGGGAACTCCCCACATAGACATGTGTCTCAACCACAATTTTGGTGATATGAAAAAAACATGTTTTCCCTATTCTAGAATTGTTAAACTATCATATACCCCTTTAATCGGTAGGTTAATGTTCAAAAACCCAAAACTGAGTACTCGTTACTTTGAGGCTCCATGGAACTTGATTGCCAATAGAGTGATGAAGTTGTTTCCCATTAATTTGGGATATCATCTCCAAGAACAATTTAGATCCTTGATTTCATAGATCAGATCACTAAGAACCAAATCATACTCATAGTGGTGCAGATGCAAGGGAATTTTGGGCATTAATATGCCTATGTGAAGAACCTAGAATATGAAAGGTGGAATTGTTGCAATGATGCTAATGTCTCTCCTGTCTCCGAACAGAAGCTGGATTTTCAGAAATGGAGGATGCTTTCACAGATTGTAACGATGAATTAGAATTAGAAATCGATGATGATATAACAACAACTGATGGAGATCTCTCTGGGGATGTCTTCTTAGATTCTAACTAAACCCTTACGCAAATATGGTGGTGGGGTTCCCAATACTTATTTTCCTCTTTGTGAAATCTTTGGATCGTTCACAGGTAGAGGCAGAGACAATTCCAGCTGATGAACAAAAGAGAGAGTGTGAACGCATGGGTAGTTTCACCAAGTGAAGTCATGATGGTTGGTGACAGTGTCAATGATGATATTTCTTGTGGAAAGTATGTGGGTGCCATTACATGCTTACTTGATGAATCTGGCAAGTGCAATAGTACTAATACACATATCAACCCAAAGCCAGATTTCAAGGTGAACTCCTTATTCGAGCTTTCAAAATTCAAAGCTTTGGATATGGTGCAAAGACTCAAGAATCGTCTGATCAAGTGATCAACGATGCTGATTAAATCACTAAATGGGATTTATCCCACATTGGTAGTGCATAAATGGTTATGTGGGTTTATATCTATGGTCCTCACTATATATATTTGACGCATAGTGCAGAGGTAAGGTGGGGGATCTAGCTGCTTGGACTTCTCGAGAATATCACCAACTTGGAGACCAGGACATCTTATCAGGCCCCCCTACCTTTTGGTCAAAGCGACTAAGACCTTTGAATTAATATTTTTTTTTATAACTGTGTGGTGCATCGGTCATATGGGTGACCATGGGCTTAAGGATCATTTTTTTTTGGCAACTTGGGCTTGTCATGGTTGAAGACTTGTTCTTGATCTCATAACACTTAATCCTATAATAGAGTGTGGATAGTGAATCTATGCTCTCCTCCAACTCCCTCATTTTCCTATGCATTTTGCAAGGTTTCATGCCTTGAACTTGTATGGAGTGAAAAGAAACAAGATCCCTTTCGACTTATCCATATCTCTCCATCACTCTAAACATTGCACAACTTTTTACTTTGTCATTTTTCCAAAGGCCATGAAGAAATTTTCTAAGGCTTCATTAAACTTTTTTTCATGTAAATTCAAAGGGCCCTTAAGTACATAATTAACCATAGAAATAATCTATGCCATTTCAAATATTTAAGGATCCAATTCAAAAAACACTTCCTCGATGGGAGGCTTTTGGTCCCCAAAACCTTTGACTCTTATTTATAGAATTTCTGCACTCTGAATGTTTTCAATGTGGATAAATTTACACCATATGCAAAGTCTCTAAACATAATTTGAAGGTTTGAATTGCCAATGAAGCTACTTCATTTTTAACTTGTCCCATTATACTTTATCTCAATAAGATAAAAAGGAAAATCAATGGTCATCCTCTTCTACAAAATGGTGTATTTTCTCAACCGCAATCCACTAAAAATCCCAAACAAATTATAATGGATAAACAAAAGAATTGAGCAATATTATTATCTCCTATATGTGATTAAACTATCATCTCTTTTATTCTGTATAGTGGGGAAATTGAAGTTTTCTTGATTATTGAATTTGGTCATCTTTCACATCTATGGGAAAGAAGCATTTGTTATCCACCTTCTTCATGTCTCAATGAGAATTAAGGAAAACACAACAACAACATTATGGTTTTCTTGGCATCTTCTTCCTCTGGATGTACTTAAGGAACTAAAAAAGGTTTGATGGTTCATCCTTCCTTCATGGGGTCCAATGTTATCATGTAGACTTGAGAGAAGATTAAGTGAGTGCGGGATGCTCTACTATCATGTATGGGTTGATATATTATATATATGTCATGGCTTAGTGATCAACTCTATTGTCTTGTTTTCAGTAGTTCCTTTCTTCCTCGGAATAGTTTTTCATTGAAAATCCCAAGCATTAACATTTGTTGTAGATCCTTTGGCATTGCACAGAGGAAGGAACCTCAGGTATATGGTAGTTGGTCATTAATCTAGATTATGTTTGTTGTGTTGCTAGGTTATTCATTTAGATAGGTCCAAAATAATGGAATAACTTTACCTAATTGAACTACACTAAGGAAAGGTACTTATGTTTGTTACCTACACGAAAGGGATAACCTTGGATTTGCTACTTATAGGGAGGTGATTCATTGGACCACATGTTGTGTCCACTCATTAAGTAATGTGTTGATACATAAAAGACATTGCAAGAATCAGATACATCACTAAATTGATTGTGTATTTTGGGGATATGCAATTATTTATTTTCAACCATCATTTATCCATGTCTATTTACAGGTTTTCATGCTAGGAAGAACTTTCTCAAGACTACAAAAACAAATGATGTTGGAAGCAATCATGCTAGTTGCAAGAAAAAATATCCTTCATCCCATTCCATTGTGCATTGAATTTTCATAAGGATGATATTGATACAAAAATATTAGGAGTATCATGATTGATACTAGTTTGACTACCACCTTGAGAAAAAAATATCTTAGTGTCAAAGGGAATGAGGTAGATTAGACAACAATTTAAGTTTATGATATTCAAATTAAAAGAGGATGGATTCAATAGGGCTGGCACCTTTGTTACCCATGATTTTTGTCGTTGGGATGATGCATTCTGATGGTGTACTCAGGCTCTTCATAAGAACTTTCTCCTGAGAAAAAGTTATTTTCATCTCTTCCAGAAAACTCATTTTGGAAGACTGTTCGCAGGCTACTAGTATATTTTCCTGCGAGAATGCATGATTCTCGCAGGCTGCCTTAAGACAGGGTGCGAGAATTTCGCACTGTGTTGAACTACTAGGGTGCGAACTCTTTCTAAAGCAAGGAAAAAGATGAATTCTCGATGCTTCTAGAAGGGAATCTTCTAGAAGGATGAGATGACATTTGAATGGTTATCCTAGTACTGGATTCCCTAATATTTTGGGATCATTCTTATCCAAGTAACTAATTCATTCTCTCCTATATATTGA
>SNQJ01S0064805.1:4205-21482 GCA_010110895.2 Picea sitchensis
ATAAATATATATACTTCAACAAATTCAACTACATCTTCTCACCATTCCTTTTTGTTTATATAGTCTTCCAATTGGTGTGAAATTGAATCATTGTGTCTTTTGGTATTTGAACCATTGTGCCTTTTCATTAAAATGATAATCTTAAACTTTAATTAATATCATTTTCCTTTTTATTTTTTATTCATGTTTTCATGATTCAACTCTCTTTTAATCATGACCGTGTATCAATTCGTTTATCCTCATGAATTGATCATAGACATGGATCGACTCATTAGATCGTACTCATGCTTCTGCTGCATTCTTGTTTCACCAACAGATCATATTCGATCATTGTATTGTTCTGGTGTAACTCAATGTCGAATGAAACCTGTATGAGGTGCTTCCTTCAAACCATTTTCATATGATCATAGGCGTAGAACCAAAGGCTTATCAATTTAAGCGTTGTATTTTGCCTTTATTTCTTATTTCATATGATCAATGGCGGTGACTAGACGCTAGGCCAAACGAGCACTTGAGTGCTTATCAATTCAACAGTCACGATTCAATATTATGATGAGATGGATGACTGACGAGACTTCGCACTTTGGAACTTCGGGTTTCAACTTTTCAAACCTTCAAATCAGATCAGACAGTTTATTTCATGGAAACAAATCAATGGTCAGATTTGATCCTTACACTCATCCTTTCATTGCTCAATTCGATGGCTAGGACTTAATCAAACATTGAGATGGATGGCCACTATTTACTTCGGGTCTTCGACTGTTCTACTTACGCTATCCTTCCACTGTATTTTGATTGACGGTCAAGAAACCTTCGAAGTGATATTCAGATCGAATGTCTTGTGTCCACTTCGGGACTTCGGCATTTCAACTTACGCTATCCTTCCACTATAGTAGATCCACAGATGAGAATGCACCCGAAGTGTTTCTTTAGATCGGATGAACCATGTCTACTTCGAGATTTCATCCTTCAGGACTTCGGAGCTTTTGTCATTTTCTAGTAATGAAACTCCCGAAGTAATTCTTCCAGAGTGACGTAACTTATTGACGTCACGTGTTGACATGGCACGAGCCAATTTCCTCTTGACACATGTCATCATCTGATTATGCCATGTGTACTTGCTAATGTGGTCTTCTAACGTGGTCTTCCATGTGTCCTTGCTAATGTGGTTTTCCACACGTCCTTCCTGACATGGTCTGCTAATGTAGATCTTCTGATTTGGTCTGCCACGTGTCCTTGCTGATGTGGTCTGTTGACATAGACTTCCACATGTCCTTGCTGACATAGATCTCCCACACAACCTTGCTGACGTGGTTTGCCACATGTCCTTGTTGACGTGGTCTGCTGATGTAGTCTGCCACATGTCCTTGTCAATCGACAACTAGATCAATGGTCCCGTGTCCCGTTTCTCAATCAACAGTCGAGATCTCCTTCGGGTTTCTAGACTTTAGAGATTTCAAATCTCAACCCCTTCTTTCCTTCGTATGTCAATATTCCAGAGCTGACAATCCACTGATGTGTTTCCCTTTCGGATCAATGGTTGCGATCCTTTTGTGTCTTCGGACTTTGGAATTCTCAAGTCTTAACTGACGTTCTGGACTGAATGACCTAGATTCACTTTGGATGATTTGACACTTGAAATCTTCTTCGGATCATATAACGACTGAGATATACTTCGGATGATCCGACGGTCGAGATCTTCTTTCGTCTCTCCGACTCTCCGAGCTTCAGGTCTTTCAAATATCAAACTTACGGAGCATAAACTCCTCACATCTTTATACCCGAAACAAATGTTGTTCATTGATCAAGATCTTAGATCGACGATTCGATCTTTCTGCAATGAAAATCTTCTAGCTTATCATGTCCTTCCACTTAGAATGATCCAACGACTGATGAAGATTCTCATAAGTGAGATCTTAGATCTTACCTCACTTACCCTATCCTTCCACTCGAAAATGATCTGACGACTGACGAGAATTCGGATGATCGAACTCTCAGCCCTTTTACCTCGCTTAACCTATCCTTCCACTTAAAAATGATCTAACAGTTGACGAGAATTTGGGTTTGATTCGACGACTAATGGGTATTCAGATAATCAAATTCTCAACCCTTTGGCCCCGCTTATCCTATCCTTCCATTTTAAAATGATTTAACGGTCATGAGGACACTCGAAGCAGATCAACGATCAAGGATAATTTCAGAACCACAACTTGGGAGTGATTTAACTTGTCACCAAAACTCCGCAATTTGAAGTTGTGCGAAGTTGTTGAGTCAACCAAAATTGTCGATCTTCGAAGCTATAAGATTGGATAGTCCTGACTAATTGTAGGATTGGAACTAGCACGATATTTATTTCTCCTTTCGATCTCTGCAATCTATCCCTGCCGTTGATCTGGCAATTGCACATCCGATGGTCACAACTCAATCCAAATTAATCTGATCATTTTTTGAATCAACCACAGTCATCAATATTCGAGTCTGTCAGATCTGACGATATAGGCGAATTGCAGGATTGGAACTAGAGAGTCGTTTAATTCTCCTTGCGATCTCCACAATTTATCCCTGCTATTGATCTGGCTTGAATATCCAACGATCACGATCCTCCAACGATCCTCAAGCCCATAGTCACTCATATGACTGATGTCCTTTATATGAGATGATCAACACCGTTAATTTCTTTATCGGACGACTACTAAGGCTTCTCACCTTTCCTGTGCATTGGTCGACTTCTCAATATTTTCATCGATCCAGACGACACTTCTGCAATGCACTCTTCCTTCTGAGCTTTGGTCTTCATTCACTTCTATATTTCTTTTTCCCTTCTGATATTTGATCTTCATATTGTTCACTCCTCCTCCTGATCTTATGTTTTTGATTCTGAACTTTGATCTCTGCATAATGTTTGCTCCTCCTCCCGAGCTTACGCTTTTGATATATGCATACTATTTGACATCTTCTACTAACTGATACATTGTTGAAATCTATGACAATATCATCTTTGGTAAATCACAATGATAATTCATTATAACAACTATTGGCATAGGGGCAGACCTAGGCTTCAATTCTACAACAATGCACCAAAAAAACCCTAAATACTGACCCTTTCAGCAACACCTGTGAAGCAAATGAAGTCTCACTCGAGGTAGAGGCAGGGGTGGTTGTAGGACTCCAGTGTTTGCAACCTTAGTTGGGACACCGATCTATGATTACAACACCTTAACAAACCACTTAGTAGTTATAGTTCACAGCATTCACTTTGCAGAGAAAACCCTAATTACAGAGCAGCACAATATTCAACCAGATCTAACATATAGACGCACTTAGCATAAGGGAATAGATCAGATCTAGAGTTTGTTCACATTACTAAGCACTAAGCTACTATATCGAATGCATTTAAGCATACATTACTGCATTAATCATATGAACAATAAACAATCACAATGCACAAAGCAACCATAATGCAACATATACGTGGTTCACCCCTAGCTTGGGGCTACGTCCACCAACTCTTCTTCTCTTTTATTATCTTCGGTCAATCAGATACATGCACGGAGCCTCAAAATCCTACTCTGCATATGGCAAGAGATCCACGCACACTTCGCTATATCCTCCTTCCCTGAGCCATGTCACAACACAAATCCTTTACATAGTCTCTTACAGTCACTTGCACTCAGCTTTGCAAGTTCTCAACATAGCATGCATGAAGCATTTACAATCTATACTTAGCACTTAGCATAGTATAAAAAAAAACCCTTCTTATTTTCTTACATCACCTAGACCTCTATTTATACATTACAAAAAGGGCATAAACATGGGTAAACCCATGGGACGACATCCCCATACCCGTTACATAAGCCCAAAGCCCAAAAACCCCTAAAAAGGGGTCAAGATCCCGTGATCTCTGCTTCGATTTGCGCTCCACCTTTGACAACCTGTCGAAGTCCCAAAAGTAGGTGAAACATGACCAAGGATCCTCAAAACTTGGTCAAGGGCCAACAAGCCCCCAACACTCACCTATGATTCATCCTGAGCCACTCTGATCTGGTTAGCTTTGCTTCAAAAGCCTCAAGCTTGGCTCAAGATGCTTCGACCTATTACTGCGCCAAGGCCTCCTTCTCGACGAACTCTTGGATAACTGCTTCATTAACAGGTCCCTCTAAGCGCTGTTCAACTGCAATGACGACTTGTTCTAGTTCTACTCCTCGACCTTCAATCTCTGCGAATAGTTGGCAAGCCTCGTCCTAGATTGGTTGGAGCCTCTGAGTCACTTCCATGACTTTTCTCTAAATGGTGTGGACCTGTTGTTGAGCAATGCACTATTCTTGGCATCGCTTCATCCTCTCGACTGCTGATAGGGGCTTCAACTGTGCTTGTGATGTTTCTACTTGCTGCTTTGCCTCATGGAGCTGTGACTCCAGTGCCTTCAATTCATGATCCTCAGTGAGTCACTCATAAGTCTGTGCACTGCGATCACTTAGCTGTTTACATTCCATGACAAGGGCCTTGATTCTCTCAACTGTGCTTTGATCAGTTTCTTCTCTTTGATCTCGTACATCCTGCGGATTGCTGGGCACTGTTCATAGCTCTAGATATGCTATTCTCTATTGAAGCTGCTGGATAGCTTTTGCAAGCTACGCTACTTGATTCTCTACTGGTTCTTCCATTTTTTTCTCTAAGCCTGTCATAGAGCGAAGTTCTCTACTGACTGCTTCTTTGACTCCGAGCTACTCTACGAGAAGTTGCTCTTTCTCTTGCTGGATTTGTGCTTTCTCCTCTTCAAACTTTGTTTGGAGAGAAACCTTCTTCTGTTGTGCAACTCGACATTTCTCTATGACTAATTTTTACACTTTCTTTAGGGCCTCTGTGGCATGTTCCATTTCTTCCTGTTCACGATGAAGGCAAGCTTCGGTCGCATCAGCTAGTTTGCGGAGTTGGGTAGGCTCATCTCCCAACTCTGGTGCTTCTCATGGTGGGGACGTAGTGGATACTACGTGGTTGGATTGAAGGGCTTGTTGTACCCCTTTGAGTTCAACCTCAATTCTGTTGTACATCTCCTCTTGCTTGGCTTCATGTTTCTGCAATATGTCCTGCGAGTCATCTGTTACAGCTGCAATGATGAATTTGAAGTCATTGACCATGAGCATGGTTCACATCATGGTTTTGATCACTCTTGAATTCTTCCATGAGGTAGGTTTCGTGGGGGAAACCTTTATTTAATTCGAGGGATCAGCCTCATCAACAAGATCCCTAGGCGGTGTTACTTCACTTTTCTTCTACTGATCTTATTTTCCATTGGTCTCTTCTCGATCTATTTCTTCATCACCTCCTCATCCAGGTGATACTGAAGCAATTTCATTTGATGCGCTACTCAGGTTTTGTACTTCTTTGATGTTCTTCCTTCTACTAGTTCCAGGTGTGTTGTGTTCTTTGTGAGTGGCCTCTGAGCTTCCAATTAGTTTGGGATCAGACATTTCTACAGGGTCAGCAAGGATAAGGAGGTTTGGTGACCATTCCTTAGTTATCTCGTCAAGGTCCTCCTCTGTGAACTTATAGTATGACTGAAGCTCTTCTTTATGCTCATCTGCACGCGCAGTGATATAAATGAAGTGTCAATCTATGCAAAACTTCATGAGAGGTATGAACCGGTGCAGGGTGTTCGACGTCATGCGAGGGACAACCCCGATAGCCCTATTCGTGTGGAATACTGCGTTCAACTGCCACTGTTTTCCCATATCGCTCGAGTACCAGAGCATGGGGAACTTCACAGCGAGTGGTTCGAACGGCTCAATGTCCAAGAAGGTCGCACCTTTCAAAATCTCCCAAGTAGTAAACACTATGAGGATCAGGAGCCAGCTAAAGTGGAACTCATAGCCTTGATCCTGAGCTTCGCAACAATCCAATTCTAGCTGGTCGACTAGGTACTTCACTCAGTTTATCTGGATTCCTTCTACACATTTGCCAGCGAGGTCAATAATGAATCTTGTGACCTGTGTAGGTCTGTTCTTTCTCATGATCTTTCCTACGATTAGTTGGCAGGCCAGGCGCACTGCGCCATTCTGGATGGAAGCTACCTTGTAGCCTTACATCCCATTTTCTAACATCTCCATATGTGTCTCTGATCCTCTGTGCCAATGCGCGATCTGTAGCCTTCCCTAGGTAGAAGTCCTGTGGTTCGGGTCCCTCCATGCTCAATCTAGTGATCCTATGGATCAACTTCATATCAATTGTGATGCATCAGTATAGCCATAGATAACCGCAATGGTAACATGAGAGAAAGATATTAACACACGCGTTAACCTCCTGGTGCCTTCCAAAGTGTGAAATATTCATCATAGTCAAGAGGGTGGACTGCGCGAGGTTCATAATCCATGGTTGGGGGATTATTGTTGAGTTCTTCCCCTTCATCCTAGTCAAATAATTGTAAGGAGTGAGCATGTTGTAGATATTGCGGTCCCCTAGGTTGAAGTCGCTGAATTTTAATGTCGCCATATTATCCCGTTGCATTCTAATTGCACGCATCCCCTTCGGGAGGTACACAATAACCATGGTGTAATCAAAGTCTCTTGGGACACTGTCATGACTCACTGTGCCAGCCAAAGGTGGGATGTAGTCGGGCAGGATAGTCGGGATTAACTTCACATTTGCCAAGTCATCTCGATGCTTGGTTATTTTCTCTGCTACAGGTCGGGATGGTCCGAATCCGTGAGCAGTCGATGGGGAGGCTTGCACTCCTCTCGTCGATGAGTCTTGAGTTCTGACGGGAATCACCTTCTCAGTCATAAGTTCGATTAGAACTTATTCTATGACTTTCTTTGCGGTGTTGAGCTTGTCCAACATGCACGCTTAGATAAAATAACTCAGGTGGATGAATGAGTGCTCAAAGAAATAGAAGAGGTGTTGATCTCAACGATAAAATTTACAAAAGTTTTTTTGGTGCAAAAATGAACGCAATAATTAGACAACGGTGTAACGGATCTCTCCAACGGATGAGAGGACTTCATCAATGCGGTTATGTCAGTTGCGGCATGGTCCCAACAGTCTGATGGCTAGATTTTTGGCCATAACTGTTGTTATAACCGTTTGGGGCATCGGGATAACGGTTATAATGATTTCAATGACTATATTGCTTTGCCGTGGCGAAGTGCCAGGTTGCATTGTTCTGATATCTCAGCGAAGTTCCAGTTTTGCAAACGTTCCTTCTGCGAAGTCCCTTCTAGAACATTCTACAACTTTCTATCTTTGCTCTCTTCTTACTGAGCTTTCTAGCCTTCTTCCCTATAATCTTCTTCTCGGTATTCCTCTTTCCATTTTGATTCTTATCTCCTCTTAGCATAGTAACTTCACACTATTGATGGTCTTTCGTAGGGTTCAAGGCCAATAATTCTTCTCTGTCTGGGGTAGGTGCTCTACTCTTCGGTGAGTCTTCTTGTGTTCTTTCAACTTCGAAATCTAAGTTTCTAGTTTTGAACAACTTTGATATGTTCTCCTGTTCTTCAATCAAGTGTGCTATCCTCCTGGTCATCAAATATTTTAATTCTTTCTTCTTTTGTTCTAAGACTTCCTCTTCTTTTATTCTGGCCTAATATTTCTCAATCCAAGTTTTTCCTAGTAATATAGCAAATGTGGCATTGTTCTCAATAAATTTAACAACCTCAAAATATTCCTCTGTCGTAGTTCCATGAGCACTCATAGATATCTAGGTGAGTCTTCCACACAGGGTTATCAACTTTCCTCTAAATAATCCTATTCCTCCTAATGAAGGAATCATAGCAGGATTTCCCAAAATTTCCCAAGTTATTTCTATCATGATATTCACTTATGTTTCCTCATCCAGAACACAGTCAATGTCAAAGTCTCCTATTCTTGTTTCTATGCATTCTTTTTCTTTGAAGATCTCTGATAAGTTGATATTTCTGTGATCATTTAGGGTGTCTTTCATTTGTAGCAATACATTCTCTGATTCTTTCTAGCGTTCTACGATGGTCTTAGTTTCTTGATCTTCCTCAGGGTTTTCTTGTCTCATATTCATTCTTTCAATCTTAGCAATCATTTTAGGGAAATCCAAAACTTTATGATCCATAGCTTGACAACAAAGACAACTAGGTATTTTACCAGGGCATTCCTTAGCAATATGTCCCGGTCTTCTGCAATTATAACAAAGGGTTAATTTTCTTTTTCTTTGAAATGATCCCTAGCCTTTCCCGTACTGCGCACTAGGATCATAGTAGCTCACCTGCAAAAAATTCTTTCTAGGGTCCTGCATCCATTTGTTAGTCCAAACATTCTTTCTATGCATAGGAATAACACATATTTCATTATTTCTATCATATCTACTCATATCAAACCTTATTTCATTTAGATGTGCCCTATTTTTCAAGTTAGGACAAAATTTATCAAACATACCTAGATCCATACTTTTGAAACAAAAATTTCCACTTATCTTACCTTTTTCAATCAAAACCTTTCACTGTTATTACCTTTAAAAAAGCACAAATCTTTAAGATCTTACCTCTTTTCTTCAGATCTGACTTTTCTTCTTAGCACGGAGCTTCACAAATCAAGTAGACTACTATGCACTGAAGTAAAAGATCTACACACAAAGCTTTCTTTTCTTCAAATCCTAGCAATCACAGTTTCAGGTCCCGACAATGGAACCATTTTTTGGCACAGGGGCAGACCCAGGGTTCAGCGCTACAACAACACACCAATAAAACCCTAACTACTGGCCCTTTCGACAACACTTGCAAAGCAAATGAAGTCTCACCCGAGGTAGAGGCATGGGTGGTTGTAGGACTCCAGTGTCTGCAACCTTAGTTGGGACACCGATCTGTGATTACAACACCTTAACAGAGCACTTAGCAGTTATAGTTCATAGTATTCACTTCCCAGAGAAAACCCTAATTATAGAGCAACGCAGTATTCAACCAGATCTAGCATATAGACACAATTAGCATAAGGGAATAGATAATATCTAGCATTTATTCACATTACTAATCACTAAGATACTATATCAAATGCATCTAAACATACATTACTGAATTAATCATATGAAAAATAAACAGTCACAATGCACAAAGTAACCATAACGCAGCATATACGTGGTTCACCCCCAGCCTGGGGCTATGTCCACCAACTCTTCCTCTCTTTTATTATCTTCATTCAATCATCTACATGCACAGAGCCTCAAAATCCTACTTCGCATATGGCAGGAGATCCGCACACACTTCACTAGATCCTCCTTCCTCAAGCAAGGTCACAACACAAATCCTTTACACAGTCTCTTACAGTCACTTGCACTCAACTCAACAAGTTCTCAACATAGCATGCATGAAGCATTTACAATCTATACTTATCACTTAACATAGTATCAACAAAAACCTTCTTCTTTTCTTACATCGCCTAGACCTCTATTTATACATTACAAAAAGGGCCTAAACATGGATAAACCCATAGGCCAACATCCCCATAACCATTACATAAGCACAAAGCCCAAAAATCCCTAAAAAGGGACTGAGATCCCGTGATCTCCACTTCGACTTGTGCTCCACCTTTGACATCCTTTCGAAGTCCCAAAAGTAGGTCAAACATGACCAAGGATCCTCAAAACTTGGACAAGGGCCAACAACAAAAAATCATCACATCGACTATTGACATCAATGACAATATGTCCAACAATAGGGAAATGTTACTTGACCCTTCTCCTATCTCCCTCTAATCACTTTATATAAGGAATCAATTAGCTTGCTAATAGAAAAATAATGATGTGAATGTAGAAGAGTCAAATGATCCTTACATATTTCACTTGGAATCCCATATTACCTAGAGACCATGTGATTCATCAAAGATGACAAATAGCATGAAGAAGGGAGGCTAAAATGTATCCTATTTCCTTGTAAATGGAGAAGAGTGAGATGATGATTTTGTAATGTACTTATAAAGTTTTTATATCTAGATATCATCTATGGAAAAAGGTTTATCTACCCTTCTCCAATCTCCCTCTAATAACTTTGTATAAGGAATCAATTAGTTGGATAATAGAGGAATAATTATGTGAATGTAAAAGAATCATCAACTCTTTATGCATTTCACTTGGAATCTTGTATTATATAGATATCATGGGACATAAATAAATATGGGAAATATCATGGATAAGGGTCAACCGACCCTTCTCATATATCCTTTTAATTATGTTAATAATGATATAACTATGTTGACTAACTTAACAACCAACATGTAAATTATCCAAAAACAAATGGACAACTATGATAGGTGTGAAATCATAAATCACCCATTTCAAATGTAGAAGGGTCAAGTGATTCTTCTTCTAACTCCTTCTAAATGAAGGATTAGGTGGCTGAATGGACTATAAGAATTTAAATTGAGAAGAGAAGTCCAATCCTTCCCCATGTTACTTATAACATTGTTTTATCTAGAGATCATGATTTTACATTTAATATGAAAAGTGAATGGAGAAGGATTGGTTCATTATTATTTTTTGAATGGAATAATCTAAGTGAGTGATTGGTGTGTATGTGGAATGGAGAAGAGTTAGTTGACCCTTCAAAGGTATTGCAATATATTCCATAGTAAAAAATAGTAGGTTGACATTTCTTCATGCTACTTGTTTATGGAGAATAGTTGACCAACCCTTCTACATATGATCATAGGCATTGCAATTGATGTCATAGTAAAAACCTGTAGGCTAACCCTTCTCCATGCTACTTATAGATGAATAACACTTAGTAAACCCTTATCTAAATTCAAGCAAACATTGAAACATATAAATTCCAGTTAATATTTTATCAACTCTTCTTCAATATATTAAAAAGAGTCGACAAACCCTTGTCCATTCTACTTGTATATGGGGAAGAGTTAGTCAATTTTTTTTATGAATGCTCAAAAGTATTTCAATGGATGGATTAACTAGAAAGAGTTGACTGTTCATTTTTCACATAGACGAAAATTAATAATAAATGAAATTTGTGTTAAGAAAGAGTTGGTTGACCCTTCTCCAAAATATTTGTTGATGTGGAAGAGTCGAATGAGCTTTCTATGAATGTTTGAAAGTACCATAAGGGATAACATAACCAGAAAGGGTTAGCTGGCCCTTATACATGATACTTGATAATGGATAATAGCCGTAAGAACCTTATAAGGATTCTCATACATATTACAATGGATGTCATAGTTTAAAATAGTCGATCGATACTTCTAAATAATTCTTATAGATGAAGAACAATTGACCAACCCTTCTATGGATACTCACATGTATTGCAATATATGTTGCAACTAAAAAGATTCAACTTACCCTTATCTATTATACTTGTATATGGAGAATAGTTGGTTCAACCTTTTATTGATGCTATTAGAAATTTAAATGGATTCCATAATCTAAATGTTAGTTGTACATAGAGAATAGTTGGCTAACCCTTATATCGATGCTCATAGGTATTGCAATCTGTGTGGTAGTAAAAAATAGTAGGTTGTCATTTCTCCATGCTACTTGTTAATGGACACTAGTGGTCATTGTACAAATTATTGTATGTATTATAGTCGATGCCTTAGTAAAAAGATTAGGTTGACCCTTCTTCATGATACTTGTATATGGAAAAGGGTTGGATGAACCTTATATGAATTCTTAAAAGTATTTCAATTGTTGCAAAATTTTTTTTTCCTATAGCTAGGGTGAACTATTATAGATCAGATTCAAAGAACAATGCAATTCTTTCTCAAAGATTAGTCAACAATTAGTTTTCATAACTAAATTTCGGTTATGAGGCCGAACTACCTAGTCCGATACTTGTTTGGATATGAAACCCAATAGTTTTTCCTAATCCACTTGTCCTTGTTCCAATCAAAATTTCCAAACATGCACACAAGAAGACAAGAAAACTTCCTCAAACAAAAAATGAAAGCAGAAACAAGGTTGCAATAACTAATCATAACTAACTAATCAAGCGTTTTAGTTCCATAACCAAATATAGAAAGAGACCAATTATTGAAAATAAAAACTAAATTTGGGGGAAGAGAGATATTCCTTTTAGATTAATGGAAAATAACACAATACAAAGTTATACCTAATTTGTTGTCAGCACCTTTCGTAACTGTCATCTAGATTCTTACATCCTTAGGCCACTTATGACTACTTCAAGACTCCAACTCTTCTTCATGCAATAGGATGAGGGAAATTAATATATTTTCACCTCAAACACATGAAAAAGAGAAAATACTCAAAAAGTAGGGGCTTTCTAAGGGTTGAAGGTCATAAAAACCCACAAGAAACAACCACCTGTAATTTCTTTGGAAGAATGATATAAAAATTATAGATTTTTTATTGCATCGATGATTACCATTTACTTCCATTTATGATGTAGAAGGATAGTTCCCAAAGTCAACATTGTTGAAAAAAACCCAAGGGGGGTCTTGAAATTTACCAAAGGGAGTGGGTTCCCTTAATGAAATTATTGTATTTTTCCTAAGTTTGTATGATTATAGAAGGATATGGTTCGTTTTCCCTAATTATCATGTAAATGGCTTATTTAAACAATTAGTTGGGTTAGTGTGGATTTTCCTAAGTATGGAGTATTCGATCTTATTGATCATCGTATGTATGTAATCAAGAATAGAGAGCAAGTCAAAATAGATGGTAGAGGAGTGTTATTGTTGTAATTAGTTGTAGGATTTTAGGGATTTGTTCTGGTAGGTATGGAAGTTTATCTTCCACATAAATATGTAATCCTTTGGGCATCAACAATGGCCAAACATAGTGAAATCAGACCAAAATGAGATATCGGGCTATCCAAAGTATAATGGTTTCTGAGTTATAGAATCCATGCACATACTTGTATTAATGAAATGAGTGTATTTATGTTCTTCCAAGCATTGTGTATTTGAATTTTGAGTTAATTCATGTGTGTAGAACGAGTCAATAAGGATTATGTGTGTGTATAACCTTGTAATAAAGAATAAAAAATGAAGACGGGATGATTGTGCGTGAACAATCAACCATAATGAATTTGAGCCGTATCTGTATGATGAGGAGTTTGTGCAATCAAGAGTTGGACGAGATGATTCTACTAAAGATAAATACATGAACTAGATCAAGGGTAAATGAGTTGAAGTTTCTATGAACTTTGTTGTAACCAGAAGTACAATGGAAGTGAGTGAGAATGTGTCAAGCATAAGATAAAAAATATATGACCGTTGATTACAAAGTGATCAATTATTGAGAGAAAAGGACCAGACTGACCTTAAATTCCCCAAAGGAACAATGATTAAGTGTCCTAGTGGTTCATTACCCCAGTGTCTGGTGGCCTGCTACACCGGAACAGATTCAGAGTTGAGTAAAAGTAATTGAAGGAAGACATAAGTGCCTGGTGCCTGGTGCCTGGTTAAACCGAACAAGGACCAACAATTTATGGTGCAATGTTTAAATTTTGGGGGGCCGGTGGTTTGATCATTTGGTGGATGATGGACAACTAGATCAAAGTTAAATGTTTGTAGCATGAGGATAAAGTGCAGGTGGACTGGTAGCCCGGTGCCCCGTTGCTCCAATGATCCAGTTTCCCAATGGTCGAGACACATAACAATGAATATTGTAGAGGAGAATCGTTGTCCCGGTGACCCGGTTGTTCTAGTGATCTAGTGACAATTAACTGGACCAAAACAAAATTTTAAGAGAACAACATTAAGGTGGACCGATGGCCAATTACAACAATTTAACTGGAAGGAAATTAGGACCGGTTACAAAGGATTGTTTTTAGCCCTGTTCAAAGAAGGGTTTAAAGAAGAGTTAAGGTACAGGCTTAGGGAATCCTTAAGGGGTTTGGAGCTGACCCATGTGGACATTATTAAAGGAGTAATCCATTTTTCATATGTGCTTGGAGATATAATGCTCAAGTTTTGGATGTTAGATAAATCTGACCATCCACGCATTAGAGGATTTTTCTATAGGTTAAAGGGATTTGAACTATGTCAATTCGTATCAGAGAATTATCCCCTGCCATCATTTGGTATCAAAGAAGAACAACTCTCTTTGGGAAGAAGAAATTATATTTCAAGAGATGCACGAGTCAAGAGGAATTAATAGATGAAGATGTGGATTGGAGATACAAGTCTATTGAGGTAGAAAAACATGAACGGGACATTGGTGGCGAGCCTTACAACTATTGAATTTGAAGAAGTGAAGAAAAAGAGAAACATAATCTCTTTAGGAAGTGAGAGGAACTTAGTTGATGAAGATAAACACGGGCCTAGACCTATGAGAGGATCTGCAATAGAGGATATGAAAACAAGAGAAATTCTAGTGAGTGAATCCATATAAGATAGTTTTGTTGGCCCTTGGTTATGGAAGGAAGCGAAGAACAAGGAAGAAAAGGTGAAAATCGAACTTCGTGGAAGACCCAGTGATTGTCACTGGGTCGAAGTTAGCAAAATAGAAGAAAAGATGCAGAGAAGTATGGAAATGAAAGCCGTTGGATGAGGATATCAAGGATGACAAATCAACAAGGAATATGGATTGAGGACAACTTAGCAAGTGGAAAAATCCACCATTGGACACTTTGGAGCACCACGTGAGAAGAAAGGAAACACAGGCTGGCGAAGCCCTAAAAACATGGGTCAAGTTGACCTAGGGTTTTAGACACCTAGGGTTTTGGTATCTAGGGTTTTGGACACTTAGGTTTTAGCCTAAGGATGTTGGTGAATGATTGTAATGTATAAATAGAGGTCTAAAGGGATTAGTTTGGGTTGGTGCTTTTGGTTGGTACAATATTGTTGTTGATCTAGTTCTATTGTTGTGGTGAGATATTATTGTATTGAGAGAGAGAAGTGCTAAGTGAGAGAGGCTTCTGGAATTGTAAGATCTTCAGCTGTGTGCGAAGGTCAATCCTTGCAAATGGGTGTGCAGGAAGGGAAGAGAAAGAGAGAGAAGAACTGTATGCTTTACCTTAATAAATCATAAGCACAATTCTGTGGATGTATCCCTAGAGAGAGGGTGAACCACGTATATCTTGTGTTGTGTGCGTTATTGATCTTTGTTCTCTGTCACTGTTATATTGTTATTTTCATTGCCATGTTAGCTTAGATTTATAACTGTGAAGGATAGATCTAGCTTGATAAGTGAGAGATTCATGTTGTGTTTCTATTGTACTAGATCCACTTGATATTCCCCTGGTTGTAGACATCTCTTTCCTACAACCCCCTCATATCTTCTTCGGGTGAGACTACATCTGCTTCGCAGGTGTTGCCGAAAGGGCCAGTAGCTAGGGCTTGTTGGTGCGCTCTTGGAGTGAACCTTGGGTCTGCCCCTATGCCAATAAATGGTTCAGTTGTTGGGACAAGAATCTTCATGAGAGAATGTCAAGGTGGTTCCCATCAAAGACATAGATTCAGAAGTGGATAGAAGATCAAGAGAGGGACTTCGTTGAAGCCCAGAACAAGAACCCTAAAGCTGAGTACTGAAGATTGGCTACAAAGATACATCTTCACCAACATTCATGAGATCTTCTTTGGAGGAATCCATCAGGAGTTGTTTGAGTGGTTGGCTAGGTTGGCAGATACCCAGTTCGAGATCAGATCTAGAACCCCTATGATTTGGACGATGACGCTGATCCAGAAAGTCAAAAGAGTCGATAACGTTGTATCCAGAGCAGTAGATCATTGGTTTGACAGTACCATTGGAGGGTATATCATCGAGTTTGTTGTTAACAAAGTAGAATCGTATAGCCAAGCCGAGAGATACTTTTTCAAAGGACCTAGAGGAAATTTTTTATACTTTCTGAAGATGAGAATCAAGATGTTGTTACATGAAAAGAATGTCTTGAAGATACAGTAGATCAAGTGGATTTGAAAAGACTAATGTTCAGGAATTCAGACAGCGATAACGAGACAGAAACTGGACATACACGTAGTGGGAGAGTATTCAGAGGGGTTCACCTTGAGAACCTGTTTAAGAAAAACTACGGGGAAGAGGGTTTCTACAGTGGAGAAGAGGCAAATATGATAGATGGAGAAGCCGAAGAACCTCGCCAGGATGAGACCGAAACTTTAGGAACTGCGCAAACTATTGAATTAAGTACTGCTAATCCTCCTGTTATTTCAGACTAGGTAATCAAAATAATCAGAACCACCAGAGTCCTCAGAGTACTGTTACTAATATCTCAACATCTACTCAGACAAGAAAACTAGGTATCTCTATGGAAGATGAGATGAGGCTCCCTATCTTTAGGGGAGATGGATCTGAAGATACGGTTTTTGTGCAAAGTCGTATGGAATATTAAAAATGTCACTGATGAAGCTGTTAAAAGGATCCAGTTCAGCACTACCCTAAGGGATCATGCACTGAGCTGATACATGAAGCTTGTCCAAGGACTTGCGCAGTCTAAGCCACTGGGCGAGATCAAGAATGCACTGATTGTAGAGTTTAAGAAACCTAATTCAGAGTCTCAATGTATTACAAAATTGAATGAGATCAAGCAAAAAGTAGCCGAGCCTGTTTGGGAGTTCGATCAAAGGTTCAAGACCTTAACAGGTCGATTAATTTTTCAGATCCCAGATGAACAGAATAAAGAATGGTTCATCGTTGCCCTTTTACCACACATCATAGTTCCCCTGATGCAATAGAAGATTGTTTCGCAGGAAAAAGCATTGGAGATCGCTATGAATCTTGAATCATCTCCTATGTGAGAGTCCAACTCAGGTATAAGCCAGATCTTGAGCCAACTAACTAGTTTGTCTCTATAGGTCGAGGATATGAAGAAGGACAAGTGAAAAGATAAAAGAGAAGATATCTGGTGTGCAAGATATAGATCAGAAGGCCATGATAAGGAACACTGTCCTTTATTCCATGAATATTTGGCCTCAGGAGCATCGATCCCCTTGAAGCAAGTCAACTTGCTCTGGTGCGAAGTATGCAGAAATAGGCATCGCACAGGTGAGTGCTATTACATGCAGAAGTATGTTTAGAATCCCACAAATTTATATTTCACGTTCTGTAAGTCTATGGGGCATGATGATAGGGATTGTAGGTCCTATGACCTTATGCATGAAAGATCGAGGGACATATACAAGATCCAAGGCGAAGCACAACAAGAAGGAAACACTCCACAGTATAACTCCCCAGGAAGAGGAAATTCCAATCCTCTTGGTCAATATAGAGGACGAGGACGAGGAGGAGGAAAGGTCTGAGGCTGAAGACAGATCATATGTTACAATTGCGTGCAACTGTTACACATCAAAATTACTCACTTTGATAGTGTCTCAAGTGTCGTCATTACA
>SNQJ01S0064805.1:22960-43398 GCA_010110895.2 Picea sitchensis
AGGGTTAGATGAAGAGGACTTGACGAAGCTGTCGCATTCGCATCTACGATTGTAAGTACTGTTGTCGTTATTCTCATTAATATGACACACTTGGCCTGTTTCTTTCTAGTTTGTGTCTGATGTTACATGAACTTATCCTTAATTGATAGATCTATTTTCAAGCTAACATCAATAGAGTAGGAAGTGGTCATATCTCGTTTGTCTGTAGAACTCAGCGAGGAGCAAAGGATTGGAGTGCAACTCGGAGCGTGCAGGGATAAACGTCGATAAAGAGGTACTTCTATCATCCTTCCTTCTCATGTGTTAGTTTAGATAGATTTGAAAGGAAGTCAGTGTCCACGTTAAGCATTTTCTATCTAGAGTTAGGGTCAAGCTCTTAGAGGCGATCTACCTGTCCGCAGGGAGATTTTCCTACAACAGAAACCAGGACACTTGGCAAGGGATTGACAGAATCCTTGCACTAAATGCAGTTATTACAACTGATTCGACCATGTTATAGAAGATTTCCCTGTGCTACTAGCTAAGATGCAGGAAAGATGAGGACCTTAGAAAAACCCACAAGTGCAATTGATATATTCTAAGCCTCGCAGGGAAGACCCTAAATTCACTGTTATCACTCGAGGAGGAGCTACTATAGGAGAGGATAGAATGACTCAAGGAAAGATTGCAGAAGACTCAGGTATCAAGAAATCTGCAAAGAAGACCTGAACTTTTGATGCAAAGAAAGAAAGACAAATCTTTGAGGAAGCAAGACAAGAGTTCAAATCATATCAAGGTTCCTCATCAAAAATACAACCAGAAATAAAAGAATATGGAATTCCTCAGGCATTTGATCAATCTTCTTTGCCACGGGAGGGAAAAGAGGTAAGCAAGCTCATGGAATTTTTATGCACCTGTGTTAAGTTGATTCAGTATAAAGGCACTGTACAAGAGCTACATAAATTAATCAAACAGTATGAACTAGTAAATATAGACCCCTTACTGAATAGGGAAGTACATCAAATCGGAAAAAGGAGAAGGACAAATAAAGAATTACACTTGAATGCTCAAATAGGAGAGTATGATATAGACTATGTGGTCCTCGACTTAGGGTCGGAGGTCAATGTCATGATGAAGCATACTTGGGCACTAATGGGAAAACCAAAGTTGATCTACTCCCCTATCAAGCTTAGGATGGCTAACCAGCATGTTGTCATCCCCTTTGGCAGATTGGAACATGTCCTTGTGGACATCGATGAAGTGAGAATGTTCATAGATTTCGAGGTAATTGAAATTGTTGATGATAGTTTCCCTTACCCTGCACTATTAGGAATTGATTTGGCCTTCGATAACTCCACAGTGGTTGATTTGAAGAAAATATGTATGACATTTGAAAGAGATGGTCTTCAAGTCATTGCACCCTTAGATCCATATGAGGGTTAGCGATACACAGAGCCCATCATAGAAGAAGACCACACATACAAACTAGAAAACATATACAAACTGATAGCCAAACAATAGGATTACATCAACCCTGCAGCCAATGAGAATCTAAGCTGGTGAAGTGACAATGCGTGTTCATCAGATTCAGAAGAAGTGCCAGAGAACTAGCAGAACCAGATGTATGAAGTATCTACTAGAAGATGTGTCAAATTAACCAAAGAAGTTCGCTGGATTGGCACAACAGTAAGTAACTTACCCACATTTGATGGTTTGAACCCTTTAGAATCCTTCCTATCATATTTTGAAGCAAGTTCACCTACACAACAAAGGCTATTGGAAATGAACAAGGGCCGTGACCACTTGTCAAGGTTGGAACATGGCGAAGAACCCACCAATTTGGAGGATACACTACCAGATGCACAACTACTCGCCATTAGAAAGATTGATGACCACTTCATAGACATAGTCTAGTTCCTGTCAACAGGAATGGAACCTAGTGAGTATACAATTCCCCAGAAGAAACAACTAGTGGTGCGCGTTGCAGACTTTTCACTGATAGTTGGTCAACTATACAAGATGGGACCCGATGAGATATTAAGGAGGTGTGTTATGGAGACAGAGCGACCACTGATCCTCACAGAAGCACATGAAGGCATCACAGGAGGACATTATGAAGGGAAAGCAACTGCGCAGAAGGTTTCTTGGAGTTGGCCTTTGGTGGCCTTACACAGAGATGCTAAAGATTATGCCAGAGCCTATGATGTATGCTAGAGAGTTGGAAAACCATCCCGAAGAGATGAGATGCCATTAGCACTACATATGACCCTACAAGCATTTGAAAAGTGGACCATTGACTTTGTGGGACCCATAAACCCACCAGGAAATCACACAGGAGCAAGGTACATAATTACTACGACAAAATACCTGACTAGATGGGCTAAAGCAAGAGCAGTAAAGGACTGTAGTGCAAATACAGTTGCGCACTTTATATTTTATGACATAATAACCAGGTTTGGATTCCCCAAGACCCTTATGATTGATCAAGGCACACACTTCATCAATAAGACAGTGAAGCCTTGACTAAGGAATTTGCGGTACATCACCAGAAGAGCACACCTTATCATCCACAAGAAAATGGGACAGTTGAAGCATTCAACAAGATCTTGGAGACAACATTAATGAATATTTGCAGTGTGAACAGGGATGACTGGGATTTAAGAGTACTTGCAGTACTATGGGCCTATAGAACCACTTGCAAGAAATTAACAATGTAGACACCTTTCGAATTGGTTTATGGTCTTGAAGTTGTTGTTCCAATGGAGTATTTAGTACCAAGCCTGAGAATTGTTTCATTTACAGACATGGATGATACTGGCGCTGTTCGTTGGAGGCTTTCACAGTTGGTTGAACTGGAAGAAGATAGATTTATTACAGGATTCCATCAACAGGTTTAGAAGGAATGAGAGAAGGCCTATCATGACAAGCACATCAAGAAGAAGGCATTCAAGCAGGGTGATTTAGTATTATTGTATGACAGTAAGTTTACAAAACATCTAGGGAAGTTCAGGACACATTGGATCGGAACATATTAGGTTGCCTATGTTACCGAAGGGGGAGCTGTGCAGCTAAAGACATTGAACGAAGAGTGGAAGGAAGGATTAGTGAATGTGAGTGGGCTAAAGTTGTAATATGACAACCAATTACCTCACAGACCTCAGTAAAATCAAGAAGAAAAGGGTCTAGGTACCAGGTGCAGTTGAAACTGTGTACCAGACACAGAAAAGACAGTCTACACAAGGATGGGAAGGAGGCATAGAACAGAAAGCAAAGGCTTCCCTATGCAGTCCAAAGTCGAAGTAAAATAGAAGGATCAAATCTGAAGTGCCTCAGAACGAGTCACAGGTGAGTGTTGGGGGCTTGTTAGCCCTTGGTTATGGAAGGAAGTGAAGAACAAGGAAGAAAAGGTGAAAATCAAACTTCACGGAAGACATAGTGATTGTCACTGGGTCGAAGTGAGCAAAAGAGCAGAAAATATGGAGCGAAGTACGAAAATGCAAGCCATTGGACGAGGAGATTGAGGATGACATATCAGCAAGGAATATGGATTGAGGACAACTCAGCAAGTGGAAAAATCCACCATTGGACACTTTGGAGCACCGCATGAGAAGAAAGGAAAGACATGTTGGTGAAGCCCTGAAAACACGGGTCAAGTTAACCTAGGGTTTTGGTATCTAGGGTTTTGGACACTTAGGGTTCAGCCTAAGGATGTCAATGAATGATTGTAATGTATAAATAGAGGTCTAAAGGGCCTAGTTTGGGTTGGTGCTTTTGGTTGGTACGATATTGTTGTTGATCCAACTCTATTGTTGTGGTGAGATATTATTGTATTGAGAGAGAGAAGTGCTAAGTGAGAGATCCTTATGGTATTGTAAGATCTTTAGCTATGTACGAAGGTCAATCTCTGCAACTGGGTGCGTAGGAAGGGAAGAGAAAGAGATAGAATAAAGAAGATTTGCTAGCTGAGAGCATAGACAAGAACTATATGCTTTACCTTAATAAATCATAAGCACAATTATGTGTATGTAGCCCTAGAGAGAGGGTGAACCACGTATATCTTGTGTTGTGTGCATGATTGATGCTTTGATCTCTGCCACTATTATATTGTTATTTGCATTGTTGTGTTAGATTAGATCTATAACTGTGTAGGATAGATCTAGCTTGATAAGTGATATATGCATGTTGTGTTGCTATTGTACTATATCCACTTGATATTCCCCTGGTTGTAAACATCTTTGTCCTGCAACCCCCTCATAGCTGCTTTGGGTGAGACTACATCTACTTCACAGGTGTTGCCGAAAGGGACAATGGCTAGGGCTTGTTGGTGCGCTCTTGGAGTGAACCTTGGGTCTGCCCCTGTGCCAACAAGTTTCAATAGGAGAAGATAAACTATAATGTCCCCTTCCAATTGATGAAGGATGACTAAATAGCCTATAAGAATTCTGTAGGCTATAGTCAACAAGGAGAAAGGGAGTCAAGGAGGTTTATTTGGTGTCACTGGGTTAAAAGAATGACAAATTCTAAAAGTGACATATAAAATAAATAATTATATTTAATTGGAATTGGAGGGAAAAATAAAGTAAGGGTTTGATTTGGTAAAAAATGGGAAAGATCTAGAAGGCCAAAAGGAAGGATAAATAGAGGGGTAACCCTTCTATTTAGGATTGTGATTTGATATCTTATTGGAGTGATCTTGTGGCCAATGTTTTTGTTGGGGTTTTGGGAAAAATCCTTCCACTATAGGTTTAGTTTCAGTGGTGAAATATCCACCCTAACTAGACAAAGAGGAGGATTCATCTGGATTCTTCATTTGCGTTCATTCTAGTGTTTGGTTTCATCCTGGAGAAGCTTTGGAGGCATATCATCTTGCACAAGGTATTTGTGACATTTTTCTGGAGGAGGTCAATTTTCAGATATGCAGGTTTCAGGAGGGTTTTGCATAACTGGGGAAGGAGACATCCATGCGGCTTGAGCATGGGTTGTCTCATGAGGCTCCGCTAGACGCCCCGCGGTCATTCCATGAGGACCTCTTCGAATTGGGTTTTGCAGTAGTTCATCTGACCAGGTATGTGAAGCGTTCATAAGAGGTTGGAGGACCACCTGCAAAGTGGACATTATTGGAGTAGAGAAGTGTAGGGCTTGGAGAGCCTTGGATCAGTGGACATCATAGATTGACATCATTCCAAGTTTCTTGTATTGTTTCTATAGTAGATTGTGTAGATTTCTGGAACCCATTAGATTTCTGTGATTAAGTCGAGTATTCTACAACTATTATTACATCCATTAGACATCATTTTACTGATTTTGGGAGTTTCCATCCATAATAATATGTCAAGGTTATCTTCTATATTTTCTGTGTAATGTATGTATGCTATATGTTTGACAATATTCCTAATTGAGCAAACTATTTGTAAGAAGTTAAAAACATATTCACATAAGAAGAAATAACAAATTTGGGTAGAAAATGTAATATTCTCACCTAGCCTAGTTGGGGACATTGCAGTGTTATTAGAGCTGGTGATTCTAACATCCCATGACTAAATTGATGCCTAGGAGAAAATGGCATGGGGAAAATTCTTCTCGAGAGTCACCAAAAAGAGTAACAGAAGAAAACCACAAAGAGTCAGAGCTAGAGGGAAGCATGGGAGACAACCCTGAAGGGACTATGCTACAAATATTAAAATACCTGGTCAAAGGACAGAATGAGGCATCCCAAATATAGGAATAGAAAACTAGGTTCCAACAAAAGACCCTTGATGTGCTCACACAGTTGGTGGGACAACGTGGAAATGCGAATGGTACAAGTTAGGTTGGACCCAATGGATCCCATTAGGGTGACATGATACACACAGAGAGTAGTAATAACCATACCCCAACATAGAGTGAGAGCCTAAGGATCCCTAGGCCCTTGTTACCACGGTTCTTGATAAAGAAACCTATAAGAGCACAAGAGAAACCAAATCAGGGGCTTGATATTAACACCTCATACTGAGAGTATGAGATGATAGATGAGGATATCCATGAGAAAGTCTCCTATAATGACTTCTGCAACCTCAAATAGAATTGAATACCTAAGGAATGGAACATAGAATCACATAGCCAACAAAACTTTGACCTCATGTGCAAGGTGGGGAGATTGACTATCCCACCCTTCAATGGGTGTGCAAATACCGCAACTAGAGAATGGGTACATAAGTTGGACACTTACCTCCAACTTAACCCAATTACCGAGGAAGAAGCAATTAAGTATGACACCCTCCACTTGGAAGGAGAAGCTAAAAAATGGTGGTATCATGGGATGGTGACATTAGGGCACGCCAACATCATTTCATATGTGGAATTCACTTAGATATTGATGGATAGGTTTGACAAGAAGGACCCTGAGATACACTTTAGGGAGTTGGCACAACTGAGACAAACATGTACATCATAGGCATACATTAGATATTTTCAGAGGATGATTGTTGTAACATCCTCGACCACCCAGGACGAGACATGATACATGAGAGAATGTTTTCTTTCTCTCTACAGAACATACTGTAACATACCCAACTTACCAACTGAACTATGCCACATAAATTTTACGAACTGCATGTAATTAAAACATATACGCACATAACTCTTGTAGAAATTTATATATATAACGTAATCAGACAAATAAATTTTGTAAAAGAATGATTTCATACCAAAATAACAGTAAACATAAACATGCAGCATGTACAGGAAATTCCCATAAACATAAAGATAATTATAACCATGCATAGGATAAACCCATAAAACTGAACACGTAAATAATAATGCAACATGTATATTTATGACACAATTGGCACTTATCTTGGTAAAAATATCACCAACTGCATCCAGACCTTCCATGAACCTCCCATCTTTAGACCACACTGCTCATCACTCTCAGCAGTGGGTCACCCCCGAGATGGAACTAAACTCCACCCGGGCAAAGGGATTCCTAACCAAGCTAATGGATCATAGACAATAGGAAATTCTCTTTCACAGGTGCCTATTCAAACTAATAGCCTACAATCCCTCATTCCCCACATGCTTATCACACCCCATGAAGTGTGCCCATTCTTTGCTCAAGAGTCCTTCAGCCGCCCCACTTCCTTTCTGGGCTTCAGCAACATGCCGGACATGAAGTCTTAGAGCCCTGTAGTTGTAGTTTATCACCTTCAGGAAAACAATTCTCTCACCCAGAGAGAAATTTCTCACGGTCCTAACAACCCACCTCTTCAATATCCCATGGGCATGACAACCTGCTTCTTCAGTCCAACTCCCAAGCTAACCAGCTACACAAACCGATATGGGTATGGATACAAGTTCAGGTAAAATGACAGGAAGATATGAAGGATAGCTCAATGAGTGTGTGAATGATCATGGAATAATGGCTGAATGATGAAATGCCTCCCAAATTGAACTAAGTCTAAACTATACGTATGCATGTCTCCATCTTGACACTTGTCATGTTGGGAGCTACTTTGGCCCACCTGTCCCCTTCCTTAGAACTTCGGATAAAAGAATTATCCATACTTTATACTTTAAGAAATATTAATATAATATTCCTTTTGGGCTTAAGATCCCTAGCTTATCCCCTTTTCCTTAAATTTTAGCCCCCACCCTTTACCTAACTAGTGGATTTTAGTCCCCCATACTCTTTTATCCTAGTCGGTGTGCATGCAACGATGTATTTTATATTAATTATGAGACACATACAAAAATAAGCGCAATAACCTTTAACATCTAGGCTCTTCAGCCTAATCATCAAAAAATGGGCTCACCAACCTATAAAACATAGCATATACACAAAGGCTCACTGGCCTCAATATCGCGCGCACTTAAGATGTTGTGCGCGGTATCCTAGAATGTGCACACTTCATCATTTTACTACACAATACATGCGCACACTATACCATGGAAGGTGAATTACAAAATGATATCAAACAACTCACCAGCTTAAGTACCTTTGCATTTACATTTACAATTGGGTTCGGCCTAGGGATATTACAATCCCCTCCCCTTATTTATGCACTGTCCTCAGTGCATTAAGTACACACATATCCAACAAAATTTCAAAAATCCTCAAAAATATGCGGGTATTCTGCCCACATTGCATCTTCATGCTCCCAAGTAGCGTCCTCGAGACTATACCAGGTCCATTGGACCTTTACAAGCCCTATGGCTTGATTCCAGAGCTGTTTTATTTTTTGGTCCAGAATACATACCAGATGCACTTGAAAAGTACCTTCTTGCTCCACCTAAATCACATTCCAATCAATAACATGATTAGCATCATGTATATATTTCTTGAGAAATGATACATGGAATACATTATGAATGGACATAGATGAAGGCAATGCAATCATATAAGCTATTGGACCAATCCTTTCTAGGATTTCAAATGTCCTACAATAGCGAGCTGCCAACTTTGAACAATTTCCCAACTTCAGGGAACTTCTATTGGCCTTCACTTTCAAGAATACATGGTCTCCCACATTAAATTCCCTGTGAGTTCTGCCCTTATCATCATAGAATTTTTGTCTGTCTTGGGCAGCCTTTAAATTTTGTTTTATTTTCAACATTTTCTCCTCCATTTCCTTGAGTAGACCTGGCCCAACCACTGCTCTATCTGTTGGTTTATCCTAGCTTATCGGTGTGTTTCACTTTCTGACATAAAGTGCCTCAAATGGGCTCATCTTTAGAGATGTTTGATACCCATTGTTATAAGAAAACTCTACCAAATGTAGGTAGTCTTCCCATTTTCATGATTTATACATCACATACATCCTCAACATATGCTCAATCACTTGATTCACCCTCTCTGTTTTTCCATCTGATTTTGGATGATAAGCTGTACTAAAATTCAAATTTGTTCCAAATCCATTAAATAATCCCTTCCAAAAATTTGAGGTAAACTTTTTATCTCTATCAAACACAATTGTCTTGGGTATGCCATGTAATCGAGCAATTTCTTTCATATAAACATCAACAATGTTGTCTGCCTTGTGAGTGAGCTTAACTGGGATAAAATGGGTAGCTTAGTAAGCTTATCCACCACTACCATGATAGAATCATGTTGCTTGTTTGTTCTAGGAATTTTGGTGATGAAATCCATGGCTACAACTTCCCATTTCCACTCAGGAATGGGTAATGGATGTAGCAAACCAGCTGGGTGTCTATGCTCAGCCTTTACCTTTTGACATTCCAAACAGTTGGCAATAAAATCAACAACCTCTTTCTTCATTCCTGGCCAATAATATTGGCTTTTGACAACTGAAATAGTTTTATGATATACTGGGCACCCAACATAAGGTACATTATTCATTTCTCTCAATATCAGATTTTTCAATTCCTAGGAATTTGGTACATAAGTTCTGCCCCTATACATGAGAAATTCATCATTATCTAGCTTGTATTCTTCAATTTTCTGTTGTAAATTACCTTGCTATAATTTTTCCACTAATTCCTTGTATTGCAAATCTAATTTTGCAACCTCTAAAATTTCGTGTTTCAAATCTAACATGCTAATGGCCGCAACATGCAATTCATGCACTCTTATGTTGAGTGCATCGACCACTTTTTTCTCTTTCCCCTTGATATGCTTTATATCAAAGTCATATTCACTTAGGAATTCTAACCATCTACTTTGCCTAGCATTTAGAGTTGGTTGATCAAATAAATATTTCAGACCATTATGGTCTGTTCTCAGCTCAAACCTTTTCCCCATGAGGTAGTGTCTCCATTTCCTCAAGGCATGCATTATGGCTACCAACTCCAAATCATGAGTGGCATAGTTTCTTTCATGCTCCTTCAACTTCCTTGATTCATAACATATAAAAAACCCATTTTGACTGAGGACTCCACCAAGTCCTTCTTTACATGCATCTATGCATACAATGAAGTCTTCATTTCGGTCCGCAATACTTAGTATTGGAGAACTTGTTAATAACTTCTTCAAGTGTTGGAAACTCTTTGCACAATCCAATGTCCACTGAAACTTCACACCCTTCTTTTGCAAGGAAGTGATTGGGTATGCAATCTTTGAGAATACTTTCATAAATCTCCTATATGTTGGCATGTTTTATAGGAAGAGTGTTCTTGTCTTTGATGGCAAGAACAACATCGATGATGACAAACAAGAAAGCATCGATGAGAGTTTGAAGATTCAGACCTCAGAGGATATGCAAGGAGTGCACATATCCAAAATTTGGCTAAGTGTCGAAGTGACTCTTTAAGAAGTCGAGAGAGCAGAAGATGAGAAAGCTCAGAAGCGACAATGCTTTCCAAAAGTGCAGACGAGGTCCAAGAGATAGACTCATAGGAGGAGCAATGGTTGAGACCCTTGAACACTTAGAAAACCTTCTAAGTTGGAGAGATCAGAAGCTCAGGAGGAAGAGCGACAGTGGCCATTGGATCACCAATCTAGAGGACCAAAAATCATCTGAGAAAATCAAGGTACGCGTGCCATAGTGATTTACACATGCAGGTGAGGGAGCTTGCCAAAGTTCCGAAGTCCTGAAGTAATTTGAGACCGTTAATCACTAGGAGGAGAATCTGGTTCGTTGATCATCGGGAGATACGTGTCAGGAGACCGTGAGTTCAGGAGAGAGCCATTGAATTTAATCCAAGGCAAAGCTTCATCACAGACAGATCGAGCTGTTGATCTAAGATATTGATCAAACGAACATCATTCGTTTCAGGTCTAAAGTTATGAGGAGGTTATGCTTCAAAAAAATCTCACTTTAAGAATTTCAAGTTGAGAATTGAAATACCTGAAGCCCGGAGAGATGGAAAGATAGAGTAAATTTCAACCGTCAGATCTAGAGGGATACGTGGTGATGGATCGTGAGCTCCAGAGAAATCACTTCGAGAAGTTTAAGTTTGAGATTTGAAATCCTCGAATCCTGGAGAGCCAAAGAGCCAAAGTAAATCTTGATCATCTGATCATCTAAAATAGATCTCAGTCGTCAGATCGTCCAGAGTAAATCTCAAGCATCGGATTGTCTGAAGTGGATCTCAACAGTCTGATCCAGAAGAGACGTGGCGTAAACCTATGGACTCCAGATAAAGACCCGAAGTAAGCCTCAACCGTCTGATTCAAGGACATGTGGTAGACCACGTTAGCAAGGACATGTGGCTGACCATGTCAGCAAGGACATGTGGTAGACCACGTCAACAAGGACATGTGTAATACCATGTCAGCGAGTGACACATGGCAACCACTCGGCCTGTGCCAGGTCAACAAGTGACGTGTGTAATGTTACGTCACTCTGGGATTTTTACTTCGGGAGTTTTACCACCAGCAGACTCACTAAGTCCTGAAGTCCCGAAGTGGATACAAGTCATCCAATCTGAAGATCACTTCGAGTGAATTCTCAACTGTTGATCTAGTACAGTGGAAGGACAATGTAAGTGGAAGTGTTAAGTGATAGCAAGCGGTCTCCACCACCTATGACTTATTTAGCAAGTGACCACTCAAGAGGAGAATGAAGAAACAATTAGCCTAAAGTCCCGAAGGGATGAAGTCACTTATGATCATTGATCGTGCAGGAGGGTATGTGTCAATAGATCGTTGACTCCAGGTGAAACTACTCCAGGAAAACACGAAGGAGAAATGTTTGAAATTGCTGAAGGCTGAAGTCCCAGAGTGGAGGATAGTCGTTAGATTAAGGAGGGCATGTGTCTGTAGATCATCAACTCCAGAAGATTGACGTATGAAGGAAATAAGGGTTTGAGAGTTGAAACTCCCGAAGCCGTGATCATGAAATAAATCATAGCCATTGATTTGGAAGGGAGCTACATGTCTACAGATCGTGGAGATCTGGGATTGCATGTGGAAGGAGGAAAGGAAGGCAGATAGTAGTCGTTGATCGAGTGGCATTGTCAAGGGATTGGAGATCAATGGTCATGCTCAATTGCGGGGCCAAAACATTCTCAGGTCTTAATTTTTCTTGAGCGAGCTGCAATCAAAACCACGGTATCGCCAAAGGCATACGTGGAGCTTTGTAGTAAATTGTGGGGAGAAAAGTGGGTTTCCCTCAAACTACCTTTGGCTGCACCTGCAATCCTATGGTCATGTGAGATCATCACCCAAGGTCATATCGAAAGAAGGAGCTAGCACTCGCTAGACCGAGATCGCGAAGCACTTTTTGAATAGGTGTGTGGTCACTGCCAGTGGTCACATAAAGGAAGGGGACCAAGACTAATTTACCTACAGCGAATAAAATGACTGAGTGTAACTTCTATTGAATAAAATGAATCTCAAGATAATGGGCACTGATGATGAATAGACAGTGAGTAACTACTAGTAAAGTAGCAGAGTTGCGATGAGGACCTGGGAGAGAACTGGGTGAAAATATGACATGCAAAACATAGAAGAGGATATATATAGAATTGAGATGCAACACAAAGTTGTAGTGATGAAGAGTTGCTAGGATGATCTGGCAAGGGACTTGGTGTGATAAAGACATGCATAGAATGTTCTTTTCGAGAATTGATGCATGAGCATAGAATGTGGTAGTAAGTAGCAGAAAAGGAGCAGAGAAGAGGTGTAATGAAAAGGAATGCAGATGCAACACAGAGCATAAGGCAGAAGAGAAGATGAACAGTGGGTTGTGGTGAGCAGAAAAGTAAAAAGAGCAGAGCATAGAAGTAGAAAGATGCAGAAGTGGAACAGAGGATAGAATATGAAGAAGGCAAAGGAGACATGGAGTTGTAACAGACCATATCAGAGATAGAGCAAGTAAGTAAAATTTTTGCAAGAGTCAATCAGGGTGGTAGGGTGGTGCTAGGGAGGATTGTAGTCCTCTAATTTCTAGTTGGTACTAGAAGATATTCTGGGAGTTGGTGCTTCCATCTAGTTGGTGCTAGAGAAACCTGGAAGTTGGTGCTAGAGAAACCTAGGAGTTGGTGCTTCCATCTAGTTGGTGCTAGAGAAATATAAGAGTTGGTTCTCTATGAAAGTTGTATCTTGCTATCAGAGATTGCAGCCTCATATTTGAGTTGGTGCTCAAAGACTGTGATGTACATGGAATTTGTAGCTTGATTGACATCCTAAGAAGAAGAGGTTTTCTCCCTTTATGGGTTTCCTCATGAAAATCAGTGTCTATGTGTATTCTGTGTGATTAATCAAATATTGTATATCTATGCATGTTAAGTTATCAACAACACATTAAATAATAATCTAGAAAGAAAAAAAAAAGAACAAGAAAAGTTTCAAGCTTATATACATAACTGATTCACTCCCCTCTCTCAGTTATATTTCCAACACTATAGTAGCCTACAAGGCCCATGAATGATCTGACCTCTGTCACATTCTTTGGTGCTGACCATTCTCTAATGGCTTCTAATTTCTCAGGATCCACTGCTATCCTATCCTTTGAAATGATGTGTCCCAAATAATGAATTTGCTTCTGGTAAAATGAGCACTTGCTCAATTTGGCATACAACTGATGCTCCCTTAATACTTGCAACACCATCCTCAAATGATGATCATGCTCTTCTTCTGACTTGGAATATACAAGGATTCCATCCAAAAAGATAATGACAAACTTGTCCAAATATTCTCGGAAAACACCATTCATTAAACACATGAAAACAACTGGTGCATTTGACAACCCAAATGGCACCACTGTAAACTCATAATGACCATACCTTGTCCTGAAGGTGGTCTTGTTGATATATTACTCCTTAATCCTTACCTAATGGCATCCTGACCTGAGATCTATCTTTGAAAATATCTTGGCATCCTTCAATTGATCAAATATACCATCAATCCTTGGCAGAGGATATTTGTTCTTTACAGTTACTTTATTCAACTCTCTGAAATCAATGCACAATCTTAATGTCCCATCTTTATTCTTCATGAAAAAGATTGGGGCACCCCAAGGTGACACACTTGGGCGTATATACCCCTTCTTCATAAGTTCTTCAAGCTGCATTTGCAACTCCTTTAGTTATGGTGTACTCATTCTGTAAGGAGTCTTTTACAGTGGAGCTGCTCCAGGCATTAAATTTATAGAGAAATCAATATCTCTCTTTGGGGGTAGTCCTGGTACCTCCTTGAAAACATCTTCAAACTCTTTTAGGACTGCATAATCTTCCAAATTTGGCACCTTATATTTAGGTGTCTCTTCCATATGAGCTTCAAATATTTGACACCCTTTTTTGTAACATTTCTTCAGCTACAATGCGGAAATTTCTCTGATGGTTACTACCATAGGAATTAATTGCACTTTCCTTAGGTACCATCCTCATCCAAGCAAGTAAATGCATTGTTATGACATTCCAGGATAGCATGATGCTAGTCCAACCAATCCATCCCAATTAGACAGTCATAAGAACCTAAAGGCAAGATGTTCAAATCTTCCCTGGTGTTCAGTCCATTCATGTCCATAAGACATGACTTAACCATCTCATTAACTTTTCAGTTAGCTCTGGTAGCCAGCTACAACAACCAATATTTTCCATGCTTTCTTCTTGGAAAATGAAAACTTTCCACCATATTAGGATCTATATAACTATGAATAGATCCTGAATCAATTAAAATTGCAATGGTTTGGTTGTTGATCATACCTTCCACTTCAATCATATGTGACTGATACTCTTCTTGCTTATTGTCCAGGGCTGCATAGATCCTTGGTACATTTCTTCCCATGTCCTCCACTATTTCAGCTTGTTGTACATTGTGAAAAATCCTGAATTTTTCATCTCTGTGAGGACAATCTCTAAACATATGATCTCCTTTACAACCCCAACATTGAATAGGTGGTTGCCTTGGACTTTTACCCCTTGTCTCAATTGTTCTGGGTTCTCTAGAAGTTGCATGTCCCTGAGAATTATTTCTAAAGAATGGTGGCTTAGTCCCCTTCTTCCTTTGATCCATCTTGAATTTATTTTTGTCTTCCCAAGTTTTTTGGAAAGTTGGCCTTACTTTTTGTTGATCATATAGGAATTTAGATCGCCTTATGGTCTCCTCTAATGTCTTGGGATCATCATACTATATTTTTTCACTAATGAAATGATGGCAATCCACTCAAATACCTTTGAATCTTAACTACCTCATCCTTGATGAAAGAGACATAATTCAAAAGTTCTAAAAACGTTCTTTCATATTCATCAATGGTCATACCCCCAAGTTTGATTTCAAATAACTCTTTCATTTTCTTGTCATAGTATCTCTTAGTCAAGTATTTATTCTCAAAATACTTCTTGAATTCCCTCCAAGTAACACTTTTCTCTTTAATGTGTTGTAATTGGACAAGCCGATCCCACCACATGGATGCCTTTTCCTTGAGTTTATAGGTGGAAATTCTACCTTCTACATGAGAAGAATAATTATGCAATTGAAAATACTTTCTCATGACCAACAACCATGTCTCTGCATCTTCATACTTCTTGTGCTCACCATCAAATGTAGGAGGTTTGATTTCGTTCATTTCTCCTCATAGCTCATCCACCCTAGACCTCTTATGCTTCCTGATAGGGGATGGAATTGAGATGATATGTGCCCTCTTTTTGGAATGCCTTGGGGAGTGATGGTGATTTATGCTAACACTTCTTGTTCTTCGTTTCCCATCAGGAGACCCGTGACTTCCAGATTTTCTTGAGCCACTCTCCTTATCCAATTTGTTTTCTATTATGTTCAAGCTCTGCATTAACTTCATGTTGCAGTCATCCTACTTCTCCTTGGATCTCATAATCATTTCATTATCATATTTATGGCTTTGGACATCCTTCTGCAAATTTTTAATGGTCTCTACCATATTCATGTTTTCATCCCTTCCTTCTCCATGTCCATTGGAGTTTGTTCCTTCAATGCCCAATTGGACATGCATCCCTATGATTTCATCTTCCTGGATGTAGGTCCCTTGTGCCTCTTCCATTCATATGGATTCTGTGTTGATCTTGATCTGATCTAGTTGTTGTTAACTCTGCAAAATGTGCAGCCAACAAAACTTTGTCCAGTTAACTGACTCAACAATTCCATGAAAAATATAAACCATTTTGGTTCAATATTATATCATAAATATTTCTTCTAATTTCCTGCAAAAAAATTCCTAGATAAATTTTCTGGGTGAATATGTTTATTCGTTTTCCCAATACCTTTCCAAATCCTGCTCCCATGCTCAATTCTGACTCTTGAGCAGAAAGTTATGGTTATTTGAAAATTGCCCATTAATTTTTCTGTTCACACTTCAACTTGGCGCAACTCTACGCTGTAATTATGCATTTTTTCACCTACTCCATTGGATTTTTCATAGGATCTCAATTGGGTTTCTTCAAATACATATTATGGACACTCTATCCAAGTTTCACCTTTTTCTGGGTTCTTGGCTGCTAGTTACAACCTGTTGAAGTTCTAGGCCAATTTGTGTTTTTGGTCTGGAATGCTACAGGTACCTTATTTTCCATATTAAACATATTTAACATGCCCATAAATTTAATTCCACTCTAGGAATTTATTATATGGTTCAATACCTTTCTATTGACTTCTTCTGTGCCTCTATATGATTCTGGAACATAAAGTTATGGCTCTTTGAAGTTAGTTGGGTATTAAAATTTACCCTCCATTGTTTATGTTGTAACGTTTTCATAAAAGCTCTATTTGATGAATGTTTTACACCATTAGAAAGATATATCTGAGCTGTTTTATTTGAGTTGCTAAAAAATCTCTTAAGGGCCTCAAAAACATGCTGCAAAAAGATGATGTTCAAACAATATAAAATGTCGTGAAAATTCGATGGGTTTCCATTGTTGTTCACCCTCCAAACGACTTTGCGCGCACAAATTTCAACCTGTACGCCCATATTTACCATGCAAAGAAACACCACAAGGTAAATAGTGATACACACACCTATATCCACTGTGCATCACTTCTATTTTATGCCAATAACTGGTGCGCACTACTTTTATGTCACGCGCCAATCCACCATGCAAAATTTTGGTTATTTCACTATTACCTATTGTGCACAATTTTTGTATCATGCACTGATCTTCCACACTTATTTCACTCTACGCGCTGCACCATGCCAAAGTTTAGTATGACCCCACCATGCACTAATAATCTACGCACACCATTAACTAAACTGTTGTGTGACAACATTAGCATACATTGCACGCAATCCAACCAAACTCTGCACTATGCCCAAATTGCGCACACAACACACGCCATTATTATGTGCATGCACAACGCACACACCCGCACACCTACATTTTTCTGTGCAGTGAAAAAATTTAGCATGTGCACACGCACACCAACATTTTTCCACGTGACGCCAAAATTTAGTGCACGCACCCACGCACCAACATTTTTCCACACGGCGCCAAATTTTAGCGCGTGCACCAGCACACCAATATTTTTCCGCACAGTGTCCTAAATTTAGCGCGCATACCAGCACGCCAATATTTTTTCGTGCGGCACCAAATTTTAGTGTGCGTGCCTGCACATCAATATTTTTTCTCCTAGTGTCCAATTGTTTTACATATCACAAGATTTCACTACACAACATGCATTTTTAGTACCCCCACTCGTTCACATTCATTTTTTATGCGCAACAATTCCTTGTGAATTTTGTTGCAGAAATTGGGGCTTTTTCCTAACCTTTTCCCCAATCTGCCATAGATATTTGCAACTATGAAATTCGTTCAATTTCACCCCAATAACACTAATTCAACCTCTTCAACAACAAATCATTGTGGGTTGACATTTCTGGAACGGATTTTTCCCACACTCAATTTACAAATTGACAATTTTAGTTACTAATCTCGCTCCATCTATGATGGCTTCACTGTAACTTCAAATTCGACCAATTCCAGGTCTGAATTTGCTAGAACAGATATTAAATCAATAATATCTCACCACTTGGCCGAATTTCTCCATTTTATCATGAATTTAACAATAGAAATTGGGGCTTTTCCCAATTCTGCGTTGTTGTTTCTAAAATTTACCATGGACGCTCTGTGACTTGAAATTTGGCCACTTTGAAATCAATCCTCTATGAAAAATCGCTTCAACTCAACTTGCTTGGCCCATCTAGGATCAGTGTTGAAAATTTAAGCTTTGATACCATATTGTAACATCCCAGACCACCTAGGACGGGCCACGATACACGAGAGAACGTTTTCTTTCTCTCTGCAGAACATATCGTAACATACCTAGCTTACCAACTGAACTATGCCACATAAATTTTACGAATTGCATGGAATTAAAACATATATGCACATAACTCTTGCATAAATTTATATATATAATGTAATCAGATAAATACATTCTGTAAAAGCATGATTTCATACTAAAATAATAGTAAACATAAACATGCATCATATACAGGAAATACCCATAAACATACAGACAGTTATAACCACGCATAGGATAAACCCATAAAACTGAACACATAAATAATAATGCAGCATGTATATTTATCACATAATTGGCACTAAATGGTAATAATATCACCAACTGCATGCAGACCTTCCACGAACCTCCCAGCCTTAGACCACACTGCTCATCACTCTCAATAGTGGGTCACCCTTGAGCTGGAACTAAATTCCACCCGGGTAAAGGGATTCCTAAGCAGGCTAATGGCTCACATACAACAGGAAATGCTCTGTCACAAGTGCCTATTCAAAATAACAAACTACAATCCCTCATTCCCCACATTCCTATCCCACCCCAAGAAGTGTGCCCCTTCTCTTCTCAATAGTCCTTCGACTGCCCCACATCCTTTCCGGGCTTCAACAACAAGCTGGACAAGAAGTCTCAGAGCCCTGTAGTTGTAGTTTAGCACCTTCAGGAAAAAAATTCCCGACAATTCTCTCACCTAGAGAGAAATTTTTCACGGGCTTGACAACTTGCCTCTTCAATATCCCATAGGCCTAACAACCCACTTCTTCAGTCTAGCTCCCAAGCTAACCAGCTACACAAACCGGTATGGGTATGGATACAAGTTTAGGTACAATGACAGGAAGGCACGAAGGATATCTCAATGAGTGTGTGAATGATCATGGAATAATGGTTGAATGATGGAAATAATGATGAATGGGCTCCCAAAATGAACTAAGTCCAAACTATATGTATGCATGTCCCCAACTTGACACTTGTCATGTTGGGAGCTACTTTGGCCCACTTGTCCCCTTCCTTAGAACTTAGGATAAAATAATTATCCATCCTTTGTACTTTAAGAAATATTAATATAATATTCCTTTTTGGATTAAGCTCCTTACCTTAGCCCCTTTTCCTTAACTTTTATCCCCCACGCTTTCCCTAACTAGTGGAGTTTAGTCCCCCATACTCTTTTATCAAGGTTGGTTTGCACAACGATGTATTTTATATTAATTATGAGACACATACAAAATTAGGTGCAATAGCCTTTAACATCTAGGATCTTTGGCCTAATCATCACAAAATGAAATCACCAACCTATAAAACATAGCATATACACAAAGGCTCATTGATCTAGAGGATCAAATTTTGCTCAAAATTCAAAGTTCTTGGAATTGCTTCAAATCGAACGGGTGCGTAGGCCTCGTCATCATGAACCCAACACAACTTTTTTGGGTTCAAATGGACGTCAGATGAGAGAGATATCACGTTCTGTTCAAATCATCAAATAGGCAAAAAAAATGTGTGTTGACTGTACAGTCCGTACGGATGCTAACGTGGCAGGGTCGTACGACACGTGGCAGGTGTTGGTTGGCATTCGCATGGATGAATTGGCGTCCGACATGTGGCATGTTTGCGGTGAATGGAATGGTGACACGTGGCCCAATGAATGGTCGCCACGTGTCACCTGGACAGTGTTCTAAAACTTATGTAGTCGACAGGACTCGACCCCGCGACCTCCGGGCAAGGGGAAGAGCTTTGGGAAGGGCCACCCAACCGACGCGCCCACCTATGGTTCTTATTATATATATGTTAAAAAATTTATTTGAATTGCAATAGTTTTGAAATGGGGGCATGGTCTGGGCCGGGGCTAAGCCCTGGCCCTCGGTCATATCTATATGCCATGTAACCACCGACGTGCGCATTCTGACCATTACCACATGTTTCAAAACCTTGGCCCCTTTTTGTATGAGCGCACGGTCACATGGACCGATATGTCCACGGTTTTGGTGGTTACGGGCTAGGCATGCCCTAACTGTCCTACAATTCGCACAGTTTTTTGGTTGCACCTGGTGCTAGGTTTTTACACAAATATGCGCGTTGGGGCTAGGCTGAGGAGGCAAAGGTGCATTTTGGCAATCCAAAGACAACAAGTTTGAAGGGGAACTTCTAGGAAGCCTATCTTCTTCAATTTTTGGCCAAACGAGGTGCCAAAAAATCCTAGCTAGGGGTTTTTGGATGTTCTGAAGCCATTGGAGCCATCTATTTGGCATTTTGAGCATTGTAAAGAACATATTTTATCACTTTGAGAAAATAATACAAAATTTCCATTGGAAGCTGGACCAGG
>SNQJ01S0064805.1:43868-84510 GCA_010110895.2 Picea sitchensis
ATCATTTGTTGTGTTATGTGTTTTCTGTTCACTATTATTTGTTGTTGATTATATGCATCTTAAATGTGTAATTTCTATAAAAGTTGTGTTTGCAAAATTGATCCATTTGCATAGGAACACTTGAATTAAAACTTGCAAATATTTTCAAGAATACAAGTCTTTATCATTTTCAGATCACTCATTGACCTTAATATCGCACACACTTAATATGCTACATGTGGTATCCTAGAATGTGCACACTTCATCATTTTACTGCGTAGTACATGTGTGCACTATACCATGGAAAGTGCATTAGAAAATGATATCAAACAACTCACCAGCTTAAGTACCTTTTCATTTACATTTATAGTTGGGTTCGGCCTAGGGATATTACAATAGTTATGGTGACATATATTTCTCAACAAAGGTTGGTGATGCTATTCATGGAGGGTCTAAATGAACCCCTAAGAGGACGGGTGAAGGCCTTTAGGTAAACTACATTGCAGGAGGCCATCATGAGAACCCATGATTGTTGGGTTGTTATATTATTTGTAGTGAAAGTCTAGTCGAGGTGGATCGATTGACAGTGAAAGTTGAAGGTCGTGGTGGTTCGACTGGGTAAAGTCGAAATCGAAGAAATCGACATCAAGTTGAAGATGTCAACCGAGGTCGACAAGAGGGCACATGGAAACCGATTGAATACTGAATGGAGATCGACTAATAATCGACTAGTAAACCAACTTATAGTCGACTATAATAGAATCTCGATATTTGTGGGATTTTGATCCAATGATCTACGAGGATATGTAACCATTTTGGGTGCCTTTGCTTTAGGGTGTTGTAATGTTGTAAAATAATCTTTAGAGAAATCGTTTTAGAGGTTGTTGGTCATGTAGATGTAAGCCAAATTGGCTACATGGTTGTTCTTATGTAAAGAAAGAAGGTATGGTGTTGATTATGTTTTAGGTGTAGACCAAGGTTAGGAATGTAAAATTTATTCTGAATGAATAAGACAACAAGAGAGAAAAACACTCAAGGAATGACAGTTTTCCCATTTGGGTTTCCAAGGTAAAATATATGTGTACTATGTGTTTTATTTATCATTTAATTTCTTGATTAAATATTTCTTCCTCTCTTCTACTAGGTTTAGTGTGGAAGTGTCACTCATTTCCTAAAATATGGTATCATACCTTGGTTTAACAACCTTGTATCCGAGCTAAACCCTAGGTTCAGTAAGAGTTGTAAGTCATAAATCCTTAAAGAGTGTGCTTAAAAAATGGGGAGCAGCTTCAGAATAGAGATTGAAAAATTCAATGGCCATAATTTTGAGCTTTGGAAGCTTAAAATTGAAGAGCTCCTTGTAGATCGAGAACAATGGGAAATAGTTTGTCTAGGTACCATTCCAACATGTATGTTGGGGGAAGAATGGGAGAAAATTGAGAGAAGGGAAAGGAGTACGATTTGAATTTGTCTTGCAAATTCGGTACTACTGAATGTCTCAAGTGAATATTTGACCAAGAAATCATGGGAAAAATTGGGGAGCTTGTACCAGTCAAAATCCCTAGTAAATAAGTTGTTTCTTAGAAAGAAACTGTATCTTTTGAGGATGAGTGAGGGAAGTTCGATGATTGAGCATTTAAATGTGTTTAATACTATAATAAGCTAGTTATCTACTATCGATATTAAAATCACCGAGGATGAGAAATGTGTTAACCTATTATGTTCTTTTTTAGACTCCTGGGATAGATTAATTGGGGCTATAGGGAGTAATTCAACCATATTAGCGCTAGAAGACATGGCTTCATCTCTACTATCAGAAGAAATGAGAAGGAATAGCATGGAAGGATCGACCAAAGATGCATTAGTGGTAATAGGTAAATCGATTGACAGAGATAAAGGTAAATTATCTAGTAGAAAGTCTAAGTCGAAGGGTATATCTAAATCCTCATTTCATTCGACAACAAGAAGATGTTGGAAATGTGGTAAATCTAGGCATTAACAAAAGGGACTACAAGTCGAAGGAAGTAAAATCTAGTATAGGATCCGATGAGAAACAATCAACTAAGAGAAATATGACTCCAGATAAGGGAGGCGATGTGTACCTGGTGTCGAGAAGTACATATTTGGATCAAGATGTTTGGTTGATCAAATCGGGAGAATCCTATCATGTGACACCGCATAGAGAATGGTTCTACGAATATGAATGATATGAAGGCAAAGATGTGTTCTTGGGGGATGAATCAACAACCAAAATTTTCGGAAAAGGAATATTTCAACTAACACTATAGGATGGGAGGAGTAGAACCCTTCTAGGTATGCTACACATTCCTATTTTGGAAAGAAACATGATATCTGTCAACAATATGAGTGATGCAGGGGTGCACACTCTATTTCAGAAGGATACGTGCAATATGGTTAGAGGTTTGATGGTGTTAATGAAAGGAGTTCGAATTGGAACCCTATACAAGTTATTAGGGAATGTCGATTCGACTGGATGCAACAACATTGTTGTTCCTGAAGTTGACTCAAATTTGACTCAACTCAACTTGACTCAGGCTGAGTCGATTCAACTTGAGTCAACAAGTCCTCGTAAAAATGACCCGACCATGCTATGGCATGAGAGGATGAGATATATTGGAGAAAAAATACTTCGAGATATGCACACCAAATGTATGGTCGAAGATTTTCCTGAATGTAATTTAGAAGTCAAATTTTGTGAACATTGTGTATATCTTAAACGAAGTCAGGTGAGGTTCCCATATGGAGTGACAAGGGAAAAGGGGATTCTAGAATTGGTTCATAGTGATGTTTTTGCCTCTGTTTCAGTGCCTTCACTTGGTGGATCCCTGTATTATGTCTCCATATATTTCTAGGAAGACATGGATATGTTTCCTTAGGAAGAAATCAAAGATTTTTTAGAAATTCAAAGAGTTTAAATCTCGCGTAGAAAACCAGACAGATAAGAATATTAAGGTGTTGAGAACTGACGATGGTGGTGAATTATGTGGAAAGGAATTTGATCAATTCTGCAAGAAGTATGACATAGGATGGAAAAATACCACACCATATACCCCACAACAAAATGGATTTGTTTAGAGAATGAATAGAACATTGATGGACAAGGAAAGAAGCATGCTTAGTGGTGTCGTGCTCGCCCAAGAATTTTGGGCAGAGGCAGTCAACACTACAAAATATCTGGTGAATATGTATCCTTCGTCTGTGTTAGTCGATATGAATCCACATGAGGTATAGCCCAGTAAGAATCCTTTGGTTTCACATATCAGAGTATTTGGCTGTGATGCATTTGTGGATGTTCCCAAGGAAAAGAGGAGTAAGATGGACAAAAAGGAAATCAAGTGTATTTTCATTGGAAACAAAGAAGGAATGAAAGGATATAAACTCTAGGATCCTTCATTAAGGAGAACAATTTATAGTCAAGATGTGTTCTTTAGAGATTTCAGAAGGAGGTCTGAGTATGAAGTGATGGTTCAAACATAGAATAATCCAGAGAAGGTGTGGTTTGAATTGAGGAATGAAGACGGTGATTTAGATGAGTCGACTGGATCATATGAAGAGATGGAACAACCATCCCTAGTTGTAAGGAGGACAAAAAGAGTAAGAAAATTGGTTGAAAGGTATATTCTACCCGACTTTCGTTCCACATTTGTGTTAACTGCCACTGACGAAGAGCCCAAGTCGGTCAGGGAGGTAGTTGACTCAGCAGAGGGAAAAATATGGAAGGACGCCATGGTTGAAGAGATGGAATCCTTGCATAAGAATGATACATGGTATTTAGTCTAATTACCAAATGGAAGAAATCCCCTTGGTATCAAGTGGGTATTCAAGAATAAAATGAATGCCATAGGTCAAGTTGAGAAATTCAAAGCTCGACTGGTAGCAAAAGGATATTCCCAAGTCGAAGGAGTCAATTTCAGTGATATTTTTTCCCTTGTTGCCAAATTAACTTCGATTAGAGTACTAATATATTTGGATGCAACATTTGATATGGAAATCAAATAGATGGATGTAAAGACAACGTTCCTACATGGGGACCTGGAAGAAGAAATCTACATGAAACATCTTGAAGGATTTGTAGTAAGGGGTAAGAAATATTTGGTGTGCAAATTGAAAAGATCCATGTATGGTTTAAAGAAATCACCAAGGATGTGGTACCTAAATTTTGACACATATATATTTAGTTTTGTATTTGTGAGAAGTAAAGATGATCACTGCATATATTCCAAATAAGAAGGTGTGTGTTTCACATATGTAGCATTGTATGTTGATGACATGTTGTTGATTGGAAACAACATGAACGCAATAAAGGAGGTGAAGAAGCAACTATCCTCCAAGTTCGACATGAAGGATCTTGGTGCAAAAAACTTCATTCTTGGAATGAATATAAAGAGGGATCAAGCAACTAGAAATCTCTATTTGAACCAAAATAAGTATATTGAAATAATCTTGAAATATTTCAACATGTAGGATTGGAAACCTGTGAAGGTGCCAATTCCCGCAGGAGCAAGGCTAACTACTAAACAATGTCCAAAGACACATGAGGAAATAGATGGCATGGCACGTGTTCCTTATGCAAGTGTTTTTGGTAGTCTAATGTATGAGATAGTATGCACTCGAACAAACATTTCCCATGCAATGGGAGTGTTTTGTAGATACATGTCGACACGTGGAAAGAATCACTGGACAACTGTCAAGAGAGTATTAAGGTATTTGTGTGGCACAAAAGACTATGCTATATGTTACTTGTTGGAATGTAGTTTAATACCGAGAGGTGGGGGGGGTGAATCAATATTAATAACTTTTATCAATTTTCAATAATTATTTATTAAATTTATTGATCAACAAGGTACTTTAGGAAATAAAATCAATAAGTATAAACTTAAATTACAAATTACAAGTTTTATATAAAGATTGATTTAGAGCACCAAATCTAGGAGACAAAAATCCCCTTGTTTTAGGGCACCAACCCAAGGAAGCATCAACTCCCTTTATTTAGGGAACAAACCCTAGGAAGCACCAACTCCTTGGTTTTAGGGCTCCAACCCTAGGAAGCACCAACTCCCTTTTTTTAGGGCACCAACCTTAGGGAGCACCAACTCCCCGTTTTAAAATTTACTTAGAAAATGATACTAATCCTTCCTTGCTCCTCCCTTCCACCCTAACTTCATAAGTATCTTTGTCTTTCTTCCTTGAACTACGCACATGCTTTTGATATTTAGGTGTAGACCACATATACATATTTCTTTCACCATACCTTTATGTTTATATAGTGTTCCAAAAGGTATGAAATTGAACCATTGTGTCCTTTAATAATGAACCATTGCACCTTTTCATTTTATTAACAAAATAGCAATATTGTTGTCATTTTTAATTGGGAACACATTTTCTCCTTTGTTTATCTCTTTACAAAAAGGCTCTTTAATTACATCTTTAACTTAATTTGCATTGAATTCATAGTTATCTTGATCAGGTATTTTATCCTTTATCAGTTGATTAGACATGATTCGACTCTTCTTATTTTAATATCATGTTTACTGTAATCTCAGATTAGATTTTGAACTCAATTTTCTGGTACACTTTTACGGTACCTGAAATGGACAATTTCCATATGATTTAACCGTTGTGACTTATGGTTTGGAAAATATGGAACAAAAACATGTACTCCTTCTGTTTATACATCGGGAAATTCTTGACCACTCAAGCCACAAATTCGAGTTAGAAAGTAATGTAGAGTCGACTACTTGGAAGTCAATATAGAAAAATGAGTCAGGTCAAAATGCAAGTCGAAGTTCATAGTCAAGGTCAAAGTTTATCGAGGGTGGAGTCGGAGGTACTGTAAGTTAAAGTTTATCCAAGTCGAAGCCGAAAGAAATGCAAGTCGAAGTTTATTGGGGATGGATTCCAAGAGATTATAAGTAAAAGTTTATCCAAGTCGAAGTCGAAGGCAATGTAAGTCGAAGTTTATCGGGGCCGGAGTCAGAGGCACTGTAAGTCGAAGTTTATCCAAGTCAAAGTTGATGACAATGCAAGTCGAAGTTTGTCAGGGATGGAGTTGGAGGAACTGTAAGTCAAAGTTTATCCAAGTCGAAATTGAAGGAAATGCAATTTGAAGTTATCCAAGTTGGATTTGGATTCAGAAGCATTGTAAGTCAAATTCTGTCTAAGTCAAAGTCAGAGGCACTGTAAGTCTAAGTCGGAGTCAGAGGTAATGTTTAAACTTAATAAATTTTCATAAATTATCGACATCTCGATGGTCGATTGAATCAATTATGGAGCTCCACTTCTCTACATTCTACATGTTTTTCACGAGTTCCCAACATATCGATGGTCGATTGTCTCGACTATGGAGTTCCACTGCTCTACGTTTTGCGTGTTTTTCACAAGTTCTCGACATCTCAATGGTCGATTGAACTGACTGTGGAGTTACATTGTTCTATGTTCTTCATGTGTTTTGTGATACAATCTCTTCTGAGCTTCTCTTCGATCAATTAGGATCATCCCCTTTTTGACATCAATGAAAACATTGTCCAATATTCTCCCCCTTTGGAATTGACAGAAACACAGTAAGAACTATTTATTTTGACTTGGTAATTGGATTTAACTATTGATCCTCCCCCTTTTGACAACAATGCCAGAAGGGACTATCTTTTATCCCCATGAGGTGATGCTCCCCTTGTCCATGTGATGCTTCTTCTAATTTGTGGTTTTTAATGAGGTATGGGAATTACTCCCAATTTTCGTCGAATATTTTCAAAGGTACTTCTTGGTAGAGGTTTTATGAATATATCTGCAATTTTCTCTTTAGTATCAACATATTCTACTTTGACTACCTTTTCAGAAACTTGATCTCTCAGAAAATGGTATTTAATTGGGATGTGCTTGGTTTTAGAATGCATAACGTGACTCTTAGAGATAATATGGCACTACTGTTGTCATATTTAATAGTGATTGAATGATCATATTTCAATTGTACATCTTCTAGGGTCTATTTCATCCAGATCACTTATGTGCAACAAGATTCAACAATAATGTACTTTGATTCTATTTTAGATAGTGATATAGATGTACTCTTTTTACTTAACCATGATACCAGACATTTTCCTAGGTAGAATTATCCTCCACTAGTACTTTTATTTTCATCTACACTACCAGCCCAATCTACATCAGTATATGCAGTCAATGTAAAATATTTTGTTTTTGGAAACCATAAACCAAACTTTAGGGTTCCTGTAATATATATGAATATCCTTTTTACTTCCTTCATGTGAGTTTATTTAGGTGCATATTGAAATATACCTACTAATACTACAACCTACAAGATATATGGTCTTATTTTTGCTGCATATAACAAGCTATCAACCTTTGATCTGTACATGGTTTGGTCTACTCTTGGCAAATCATCATCTAGGATTAGTTCTCATCCTGTGACCATGAGAGTGCACATGGGTTTATTGTCTTCCATTTGTAATTTATTTAGAATTTATTTGATATACTTAGTTTGGGAAATTAATATTTCATTATCTATTTGAGTGACTTGTAAACCTAGGAAGAAAGTCAGTTCCCCTAGCATATACATTTCAAACTCTTTCTGCATTTCTGTAGAATTTTTTTTTCTTAGTATAGTAAGATTACTTCCAAATACGATATCATATACATATACCACCACAACAATCATACCTTGATCCTCAATTTTGATATATAGGTTGATGTTAGTAGTCCCTCTCTTATATCCTTGTTTTTGCAGATATTGATCAAGTCTTGAGAACCATGCTCTAGGGCTTGTTTAATACCATACATATCCTTCTTTAGTTTGGACACATAGTCCTGATTTTCTGTTAACATGAATCCTTATGGTTGATCAATATATACTTCTTCTAATGTTCCATTCGAAAATTTCGACTTGACATCCATTTGATAAATTTTGTAGTTTTTGAAGCATGCAAATGCCAGGAACATTATGATGGCCTCCAGTCAATACCTTCCACTTGGGCATATGCCTTGCATACTAATATTTCTTTCTTCTTCATGATCTGTCCATTTTCATTGAGTTTGTTTTTGAATATCCACTTGGTTCCTACCACATTCTTGTCCTTAGGTCTAGGGACAAGTTCCCATGTATGATTTTTCTCAATTTGATCATGTTCCTCGTTCGTTTATTTTATCCATTCTTCACTCTTGTTGGATTCTGCAAAAGTTTTGGGTTCTATTACTGAAACCATTGCTTGTTCAGAGCCAAATATGAGTTTCCTTTTTGTTTCTATACCTGAATCTTTATCCCCTATAATCTGATTTTCATGGTGATTCTTTTGAACTCTTTTTTATGGTGCTTCAGGAAAAGGGTGTTTCTTCTTCATCCTTCTCATCATCAGTTTGTGGTTCATTCTCTTGTAGTTCTTTAGTATATTATTCATTTTTTGATTCACTACATTCATCATCATCACTAGTTCTTCTCCATTCATCAATTTTTGTTTCATCTTGAGATTTGATTTTTCTCAATTTTAGATCATCTATTTTCACATTTGCACTTTCCACTATTTTGTGCAATCTTAGATCATAGCACTTGTAGGCCTTTTTGTTAGGTGAATATCTCAAAAATATACTTTCATCTGATCTAGAGTCAAATTTCCCTAGATTATTATATTCATCCCTCTTGATGTAACACTTACTTCCAAAAACTCTGAAATGTTTCACAGATGTTGGTCTTCCAAACCAAAATTCATAATGTGTTTTAACATGGTTATCTCTAAGTTGTGGTTGTTTAAGTATGTTGATTGTTGTATATATTACATCTCTCCAAAATTTATCTGGAAGCTTGGCTTCATTCAACATAGTTCTTGCAACCTCTTGAACAATTCTATTTTTACCCTCCACAACTTCATTCTGTTGAGGATTTCTTGGAGCTGAGAATTTTCTCTTCATTCCATGATCTTCAAAAAACTTATTGAATTCTTTAGAGGTAAACTCCCCTCCATTATATAATATTAAACATTTGATTTTGAGATCTGTTTCATTCTCTACATAAGTCTTGAATGCTTTAAAATTTTCAAATGCCTCATATTTTTCTTTGAGAAAATATAACCAGGTCATCCTCGTGTAGTCATCAATGATCAACATGAAGTAATGTTCCCCTTGTATGCTTCTAGTCCTATAGGGACCATAAATATCAGTGTGAACAATCTCCAAGGGTTTTTATGTAGAATGTTATTTTGTCTTGAATCCGACTCTTGTCTGCTTCCCTAATCAACAGTGTTTGCAAACATGACCTGAGAGCTTGATGACTTTTAGCATGTATTTTACAACTCCATTTTTACTAGCTTTGATCAAGTTATCAAAGCTCAAGTGTCCCATCCTTCTATGCCATAGCCAACTTTCATCTACTTGACTCATATGGCATTCTTCTTTCTCAATATCTAAGATATAAACATTGCTTGAGGTTATTGGTGCAATAACAACTAATTTACCTGATCCTTTTTCTCTTATTTCACATTTTTGGGAGTAAAAAATGAGTAGATGTCCCTGATCACAATTTTGATTTACACTGAGTAGATTAGATTTTAAGTTTTCTACTAGCAACACATTTTATTCTTTATTCTTTTTGTTTCCAAAAGAAATTGTTCATTTTCCTAGTATTTTGGCAGATACATTATCTCCAAAAATGACTTTACCTTTATCCTTCTTTGTCAGAGTGAGAAATTTATCTTTATCTCCTGTCATATGTTTTGAGCATCCACTATCATTATACCACTGACATATTTTGTTCTTTTCATATAGGGCCACTTTACATTCTGTTATTTTTTCTACTATATTCTTTTCTTCCATATCTTCGTATCCTAGTTGTTAGGGTTGTGTATCTTCAAATATTGCATTGGTAATCTACATTCATTGGTTCTATAGCCATAGTTGTTGCACTTTTGGGTTTCAACATTGTACTCTTGTAAAGGAGAGAATGAATTATAATTTCTTTTCTCTACATCATTCTTGTTGTTCTTATATCTTTGGAAATGTCTTGGTATGTAGTTTCTATAGGATTTACAATGTACTTCTTTGTGTCAAAAGTTATTGCATGAATAACAATATCCAAGGAAGATATGTTGATATCTATTAGAAGGAGTCCTTCTGATCACTGTATTTCCTTTTCCTTCTGATACCATCCTTCTGATCATTGTATTTTCTTTTCCTTATGATACCATCCTTTTGATCACTGTATTTCCTTTTACTTTTCAAGGAGGTGTTTTTATATTAAAAATAGTATTAATGGTGCCATCTTCATCTTGTTATCTCCTCTTTTTAAGAAACTTCTAAGGGCATCTGCATGGTTGATTGAATTTTTATCAGTTTTCTGTGCAGTAGAGGTTGAGTTTTGATCACATCCAAATCTTGTTTTATCATTTGGTTATCTTTGGCTATTAAGAATATCATTCAAAATATTTGAATTGTTCTCAAACTTTGACTGGTGATTTCCTCTTTCTAGTTCTCCTTTCAACTGACTAATTTCATCCTCTAGTTTTTTACAAACTTGTTGTCTTTCCTTGAATTGTTCATTCAAGATTTGTTTATTTCTTTTGACTTCTTGAAGATGAGTTTTCAATTCCATGATGATTTTCTCTGATTCTTTTATGATTTTTGAAATTTCCTTTTCTCTTGTATGTTGTGCTTGTTCAAATTATAGTAGTTTTCCTCTTAACAACTTGTTCTTATTTTTATACTTTCAGAGTTCATCCAGGGTACTGATCAACTTTACTTCAAGGTCTACTTCTCCTTCAACCTCAATTTTTTCTTCTATTTTTTAGTGTGCTTATTTTGAGTTTCGATACCCATAAATAGGTGCTCAAATTCCTCTTCCTCTTCAATTTCTTCAGATGAGCTGTTATTCTCTTCAGTGTAAAATGCCTTTTTGTAGACCTTCCTTTTGTCTTCGGTTTGGATTTTCTTCTGTTATTTGAAAGTTTTTCCATCATCACTTTATTCTTGTTTTGGATAGAGAAATTTGGAAGCAAAATGTCCAATCTTTCCATAGTTAAAGCATATTAGAGGAAAATTTCCTTTGTATGTACTAGTTCCTTCCTTGAGTTTCTTCATGAAGTTATCTATTTCCTCATCAAATATCTCTGACTAATCTTCATTAGACACCTACTCATGTTTATTATTTTCTTTTGATGCTTTGAAGGTTGTTTCTCCTTTTCCTGGTCTTTCTTGCCCTGTTCTCATCTCATATGTTGTGAGGATCCCATGTAGTTCATCCATTGTGAGATTACCAAGATCTGGTTTGTTTAAAGAGTAGAAATATTGGCATCATATCTCATGGGTAATGATCTCAAGATATTTTGGACAATGGGTTGATCTTTGAGGTCTTCTCCTAATTCTCTGATTGAGTTGACCACTCCATCTACTCTCTGAAGATATTCTGTTATGTTCTCTTCTTCTTTTATTTTCATGTTTTCAAATAGTGTTCTATAGGTTTGTAGTTTGGCCTTTTTGACTTTGCTATCTCCTTCAAAATGACCTTTACTTTGTCCCAGATTTGTTTTGTTGACTTACAATGCATTTCTTTCACAAATACAGGATTGGATAATCCTCCTAGGATGGCATTGGATTCTCTTTCATTGTCATTGCAAATATTCTTTCCAACTGTGTCTATGGGAGGAATAGCAGGTGCAGTGTGCCCATCTTCTACAGATTTCCAAATATCACAACCCAGGGAAATTATATATCCTTTCATCATCACACTTCAAAGTGCATAAGCATTCCCTTTGAACAAATATGCTCTGGTGGAAGACATTCCCTCTTGATGATCCATTGGATTATGCAGAATATAACTTCCAGTTATTAGATTGTTTTGAAGGCACTTGATTTGATACCAATTGTTGGAATGTAGTTTAATACTGACGGTGGGGGGGGGATGAATCGATATTAATAAATTTTATCAATTTTAAATAATTATTTATTAACTTTATTGATCATTAAGAAAATTAAGGAAATAAAATCAATACATATAAAATTAAATTACAAATTACAAGTTTTATATAAATATTGATTTAGAGCACCAACTCTAGGAGACAACAATCCCTTTGTTTTATGGAACCAACCCAAGGAAGCACCAACTCCCTTGCTTTAGGGAACCAACACTAGGAAGCACCAAATCCTTGGTTTTAGGGCTCCAACCCTAGGAAGCACCAACTCCCTTTTTTAAGGGCTCCAACCCTATGAAGCACCAACTCCCTTGTTTTAGGGCACCAACCCTAGGAAGCACCAAATCCTTGTTTTAAACTTTACTTAGCAAAGGATACTAATCCTTCCTTGCTTCTCCCTTCCACCCTCACTTCATAAGTATCTTTGTATTTCTTTTTGGGAACCTACACATGCTTTTGATCTTCATATGTAGAACACAAAAAAATATTTCTTTCACCATACCTTTCTGTTTATATAGTATTCCAAAAGGTATGAAATTGAACCATTATGTCTTTTAATAATGAACACTTGCACCTTTTCATTTTATTAAGAAAATAATAATAATGTTGTCATTTTTTATTGGGAACACATTTTCTCCTTTGTTTATCTCTTTACAAAAAGGCTCTTTAATTACATCTTTAGCTTCATTTTCCTTGACTTCATAGTTAGCTTGATCAGGTATTTTATCCTTTATCAGTTGATTAGAAATGATTCGACTCTTCTTATTTTAATCTCATGTTTACTGTAATCTCAGATTATATTTTGAACTCAGTTTCCTGGTGCACGTTTCATGTACCTAAATGGACAATTTCCATATGACCAGACTGTTGTGACTTATAGTTTGGAAAAATATGGCACAAAAATTTGAACTCTGGCTATTTATAAAATGGAAAATTATTGACCACTCAAGCCACAAAGTCAATTCAGAAAGTAATGTAGATTCAAATACCTGGAAGTTAATATGGAAAAATGAGTCGTTCAAAATGCAAGTCGAAGTTCATCCAAGTTGAGGTCAAAGGAAATGAAAGTCAAATTTTATCGGGGATGGAGTCAGAGGCACTACAAGTCGAAGTTTATCCAATTCAAAGTCGAAGGAAATGCAAGTCAAAGTTTATCGGGGCTGGAGTCAGAGACACTGTAAGTCAAAGTTTATCCAAGTCAAAGTTGAAGGAAATGCAAGTTAAATTGTATCGGGGCTGGATTCGGAGGAACTGTAATTTGAAGTTTATCCAAGTCGAAGTTGAAGGCAATGTAAGTCAAATTTTATCGAGGCTGGAGTCGGAGGTACTATAAGTCAAATTTTATCCAAGTAAAAATCGAAGGCAATGCAAGTCGAAGTTATCCAAGTCATAGTTGGAGTCAGAGGCACTGCAAGTCAAATTCTGTGCAAGTCAAATTTGTAGGTACTATAAGTCGAAGTTGGAGTCAGAGGTAATGTTTAAACTTAAGAACTTTTCACAAGTTCCCGACATACCAATGGTCGATTGAACCGATTGTGGAGTTCCATTTCTCTACGTTCTATATGTTTTTCACAATTTCCCAACATCTCGATGGTTGATTTCCCTGACTGTGGAGTTCCACTGCTCTACATTCTATGTGTTTTTCACAAGTTCCCAACATCTCAATGGTCAATTGATCCGAATGTGGAGCTCCACTGTTCTACATTTTTCATGTGTTTTGTGTTTCAATCTTTTCTGAGCTTCTCTTCGATCAATCAATTTCACCCCCTTTTTGACATCAATGACAACACTGTCCAACACTACCATGGAAAACCTAGAGGTGACAGTGAATTAAATGTACATGACTTTTCCAATGTCGACTGGGATAGAGATATGGATCGTTGAAGGTCAAACAATGGATATGTGTTCAATATGTTCAATGGAGCAATCAATTGGATGAGTAAGCGACAATCAATCGTAGCCTTGTAAAAAAAAAGAAGTTGAATACATGGCATTCACTCATGGAAGCAAAAACATAGTATGGCTACAAAGGTTGTGTTCAAGAATCGAGTTTGAGCATAGATATATGAAGATAAGCTATGATAGTCAAAGAACAATATTTCTAGAAAAGAAACCATCTTATCATTCCAATACTAACCACATTTATTTACAGTACCATTTCATGAGAGACATGGTGGAAAGAAACAAGGTCCTGTTGGAGAAACTAGACACGTTGGAAAACATAATAGACTCTTTGACCAAGTCTATGATTGTTGTGAATTTCTCTTGGTGCAGAGAGGAAATGGGCATTTCTTCCCTGGGTCTATGAAAGAGCATTCAAAAATCTCTCAGTTTCAATAAAGAAGACAACAAGTGGGAGAATCTTGGGTTGTTATATTCTTTGCAATGAAAGTCTAGTCAAGGTGGATCACCTAACGGTGAAAGTCAAAGGTTGAGGTGGTTCGACCAGGTAAAGTTGAAGTCAAAGAAATAAAAAAAAAATTTAGTAGGTCAACCTAAAAGAGGTTTACAAGTGGGCACATGACAACCAACTGAAGACTGAATGGAGGTCGACTGGTAATCAATTGGTAAACCGACTTAGACTCAACTGTAACAGAATCTAGATATTCGCAGGATTTCTAGCCAATTATTTGTGAGGATATATAACCATTTTTGGGAACTTTTTCTTTAGGGTTTTTCCTACTATAAAGCCTATAAATAAGGCATGTTGTAATGTTGTAAAATCTAATCTTTAGAGAAATCATTTTAGAGTTTGTTGTTCATGTAGATGTAATCTGAATTGGCTACAAGGTTGTTCTTGTGTAAAGAAAGAAGGTATTATGTCGATTGTGTCTTAGGTGTAGACCAAGGTTAGGCATGTAACTTTTTATTCTAAAGGAATAATACAACAAGAGATAAAAAAATTCAAGGAATGTTGGTTTTCCTGTTTGGGTTTCTGGGGTAAAATATCTATATATTGTGTGTTTTCTTTGTCATTTACTTTCTTGATTAAATATTTATTCCTCTCTTATACTAGGTTTAGTGTGGAAGTGTTACTCATTTAGTAACAAGGACATGAAGGACGCAGTATCCAAGAAGGTACTAACCAAACCCTTCACCCCTCAAGGGGGTAAGGAGAGAAAGTTTCCCTAGAAGCCATGGATAGGGAAGGATGGATGGATGAGTAAAGTCAAAGATAAATAAGGAGGAAAAAACTTTTTTTCAATGGATAAGATCTGTGGGAGTTTCATCATCGATGTATGGGAAAATATAAATTCAATTACATTGAGGTAGTCTCTGATGAGGAGGATGACGGTGATGATGAGGGACATGAACATGACATGGGTGAGACATCGCATGCCGCAGAGTAGGAACTGTTGCAAGATGGCCCCAAGGGATTGAGAATTTCCACACTTTCAACAATCCCTAAATATTACACCTTCAGGGTTAGAGGTGTTATGCAGGGGTAGAGGGTGACAACATTGGTTGATGGAAGAGCCACCCACAAATTCATTGATGTTTCACTTGTCACCAGAAGAAAAATCCCGATAGAGTATTTTGAGGGATTCAATGTGGTAGTAGCGGATGGGTACAACATGACGTGCACTCAGAGAATTATGGGATTGGAGGTAACATTGGGAAACTATACGTTGACCATTGAATTTTATGTTGTGGATTTAGATGACAGTGATGTGGTACTAGGAGTTTAGTGGTTGTACTCATTAGGAGATATTCACATGAATTATCATCACATGAGGATGGAGTTCTAGGACAAGGGTGGACAACGAGTCATCCTAAGAGTTATGTTGACAAGTGCCCCCAGGATAGTTTATGACTAGCACATGGAGGCACGTTTTATACATGGGGATGTGGCTTGTGCAACAAAGTTCTTGATCACCATGGAAAATCCATCACAGGAATGCCAACAATATCCTATGGATATCCAGGCATTGCTTGGAAAGCATGAAAGAGTTTTTGAACCATTACCAGTAGGGAGACCACCAGACAAAGGATTTGAGCAAGTCATTGAGATAGAAGAAGGATCAAATCCCATGATCACCACTCCCTATAAGCATCCAAAGAGATACAAGGATGAAATAAAGAAGGACATAAAGGAGTTGCTAGATATGGGACATATCATGGCTATATCCAATCCTTTTTCCTCGTCAGTTGTACTGGTAAAGAAGAAAGATGGAACTATGAGGAAGTGAATAGACTCCAGGGAACTAAAAAAGAACACCATAAATAATTGATACCAAATACCCAAGATCGATGAGTTGATCAACGATTTGCATGGGGAAGTGCACTTCTCAAAGGTTGATCTGTGGTCAAGATACCACTAGATTCGGGTCATAGAGGAGGATATTCATTAAAAACCATTTAGGTGTCACTATGGGCACTATTATTCTTTAGTTATTCCCTTCAGGTTGAATAACACACCAACTAACTTCCAGTCATGCATGAACCATATCTTCAACAAGCAGTTGAGGAAATTTTTAGTGGTGTTCTTTGACGATCTTTTGATCTATAGTAGAATGTGGGAGGAATATCTTAAGCATGTGGATGATATTCTCACCATTATGGAGGAGAAATATCTTTTTTCCAAGGAGACAAAGTGTGATTTCAGGTTGAAATATATCCTCTATTTGGGGCACTTGATTGGCGTCGAGGGAGTAAAGGTGCATCAGGAAAATGTCCAAACCATCTTAGACTGGCCTCCTCACAGAACACTCACAAATCTGTGAGGATTCTTTCAGATATGCAGCTATTATAGAGGCTTTGTAAAAGGCTTTTCACAATTAGCCGCACCATTGACATACCTCACCAAGAAGGGGGCGTTATGATGGTCAGATGACACACATGTAGAATTTGACATAATGAAGAGGGTGATGAACACTTACCTAGTGTTGGAAATCCCATATTTCACACAGCCTTTTGTCCTGGAGTGTGATGCATTTGGTAATGGGATAGGAGAAGTATTAATGCAGAACCGACACTCGATATATTTTGAGAGAAGAAATACAAGGGAGATTGATAAGCTTTATCCGATCTATGATAAGGAGATGTTGGACATCATGCATGCATTGGCCAAAATCAAACAATACTTGGCAGGAGGATTTTTTGTGGTTAGGAATGACCACAATAGCTTGAGGTACTTCTTAGAGAAACGATACCTGAATGAGACACAATAGAAATGGGTGAGTAAGGTGCATGAATATGATTTTGACATTGAGTATGTAAAGGGGAATAAGATTATAGTTTTTGATGCCTTGTCCAGGATACCTGTGGCCTTCTTCACAAAAAAAATCCTTGTAGACTAGAAGTCTATTCTCTTGGTGGAATATTCCATGAATACCTTTGCTTGTGAGATGATGTATGGAAGTATTCAAAAGTATAGGTACATGGTAGTGGATGACATCGTCTACTACAAATACAAGATCTATCTTGTCCATAAATCCACACTCAAGGATAATATTTTGAGAGAAGTACACGACGCACCATTGGAAGGGAACCAAGGGTATCTGAATTCCTACAGGAAGGTGAGGGAGAGATTCTCATGGAAAGGTCCCAAGTGGATGTACTTAGTCAAGTGAGGGAGTGCATGAATTTCTAGTAGAATGAGTCATATTTCAAGCATCCCATGGGACTAATTCAACCATTGTCGATTCTGGAGAAGAAGTGGGATAACATATCCAAGGAATTTATCACAGGATTGTGAAAGGTGTACAGTAGGGAATATATCTATGTGGTACTGGACATATTGACTAAATATGTGCACTTCTTTTCCATTCCTACAAAGTACAACAAATCTCAGGTAGAAAATCTATTCTTCAAGGAGGTGTTCAGTATCCATGGTCTTCTGAGGAACATAATTAGTGACCAAGATAAAAGGTTTCTCAATTCATTTTGGCAGGAGTTGCTCATGTTATCCATGACATAGTTGACATATAGTACTATCTATCACCCTAAGACAAAAGGGAAGACCGAGATAGTAAAAAATGGATTGAGGGGTACTTGAGGAACTATGTGTCAGGGAAGTGACGAGCATGGATAAAGTGGTTACATCTCGGGGAACATTACTACAACACCACTCATCATATTTCCATCGGGATGAGCCCATTAAGGGTCTTGTATGGATATGATGCTCCATCTTTTTTGGATTTGGCATTTGGAAAGATTTGAGCTCTTAAGGCCAAATACTGGGTGCATGAAAGTTAGGACATCTTGAGAGTCCTGAAGGAGAATTTGTTGGCCGCTTAGAATCAAAAAAGTATGTATGCATATAGGCATAGGGTAGAACACAAATTTGAGGTTGGAGATCGAGTATTTCTCAGATTGCATCCTTATAGACAGTCATCATTGAAGAAGAGTAGTATAGAGAAGTTGAAGCCTCATTTTTATGGAGCCTACAGAGTGGTCAAGAGAGTTGTGGATGAAGCATACGATATGGAGTTACCAGAGGGTGGCAGGATCCACAACACCTTCCATGTATCCTACCTCAAGAAGGAATTAGGATAGCAGGTCACAACTTCAATAGATATTCCTCCAGTAGATGAGGAAGGACAATTGGTTATAACTCCCAAGAGGATTGTTGATGTCAAGAAGATAGGCACATGGTAGAACACAACTTTGAGGTTGGAGATCTAGTATTTCTCAATTTGCATCCTTATAGACAGTCATCGTTGAATAAGAGTGGTACAGAGAAGTTGAAGCATCATTTTTATGGAGCCTACAAAGTGGTCAAGAGATTTGTGGAAGAAGCATATGAGATGGAGTTACCAGAGGGTGGCAATATCCACAACACCTTCCATGTATCCTACCTCAAGAAGGAATTATGATAGTAGGTCATGGATTTGGCAGCTATTCCTCCAATAGATGAGGAAGGAAAAATGGTTATAACTCCTAAGAGAATTGTTGATGTCAAAGAAACAATACTGAGGAGTAGGATCATTCGATAATATTTGGTTGTATGGAGATGACTTCCCACAAAAGATGCTACTTGGGAAGGAGAGTAGATCTTACAACATCCTGATATGGAGTTTCTTTGGGACAAGAAATATTGGGAAGGGAGGACTGTAATGTCCCCTTCCAATTGATAGAGGATGACTAAATAACCTGTATGAATCTCGTAGTCTATAGTCAACAAGGAAAAAGGGAGTCAAGGAGGTTTATTTAGTTTCATTGGGTTAAAATAATGACAAATCCTAAAAGTGACATTAAATAAAATAAATAATTATATTTAATTAGAATTGGAGGGAAAAATAAAGTAAGTGTTTGATTTGGTCAAGAAAGGGAAAGGTATAGAAGTCCCAAAAGGAGGATAAATAGATGGGTAACCCTTATATTTGGGATTATGATTTGATATTTTATTGGAGTGCTCTTGTAGTGAGCATTTTCATTGGGGTTTTGGGAAAAACCCTTCCACTGCAGGTTTAGTTTTGGTGGTGAAATATCCACCCTAGCTAGACAAAGATAAGGATTCATATAGATTCCTCATTTGAGTTCATTGTGGTGTTTGGTTTCATCCTGGAGAATATTTGGAGGCATATCAACTTGTGTAAGGTATTTGCGGAATTTTTCCAGAGGAGGTCGATCTTTAGATCCGCAGGTGCCAGGAGGGTTTAGTGTAACCGAGGAAGGATACATCTTGGCAGGTTGAGCATGGGTTGTCCCACGAGGCCCCGCTAGGTGCCCCTCAATCGTCCCACGAGGACCTCTGCGAACCAGGATTTACAACGTTTCCCCATACCGTGTGTGAGAAGGGTTCAAAAGAGGTTGGAGGGTCACCTGTAGAGGAGAAATTAATGGAGCAGAGTGGTGTAGGGTTTAAAGAGCCTTGTATCAGTGGACTTCATAGATTGGCATCATTCCAATTTGCTTGTATTGTTTTTGTAGTAGATTGTGTAGCTTCCTAGAAGCCATTAGATTTGTGTGCTTAGGAGTATTATACAACTATTATTACAACCATTAGACATCATTGTACTAATTTTGGGAGTTTCCATCCATAATAAGATGGCAAGGTTATCTACATTATTTTATGTGTAATGGATGTTTTCTATATGTTTGAAAATATTCCTAATTGAGAAAAATATTTGTAAGAAGTTAACAACATATTCACATAAGAAGAAATAACAATTTTTTGGTAGAAAACATAATATTCCCACCTAGCCTAGTTGGGGACATTACATAAGCATAGCTAAGGAAAATTGTTGAGTGAAAATACAATGGATTTTGGGAGGTAAATTTGGATGTTATTTGAGTTTTAATTATGGAATAAATCATATATTTGTAGGTAGCAACCCAGAAGGCACTGTGACAATGGTTTACAACTAGAAGAGTTGTGGTAGAGGTAAAGGAAGCAAGGTTGTGGCAGATACCCTTGATGAATTGTAGCTGAGGTTGGAGTTAGGGGATTGTGAGTAGAAGTTCATAAGCCTAGAGGTGTAGAGAAATCATAAGGTTCTATAGGAGAGAACCAGAGAGATACCAAAATGCCAAGTTTGGGAGAGAAAATTGGTGAGGTATTGTTTAACAAGGTGAAAAATACTTGTTACTGCAGAGGCTCTTTGCAACTCATTATTGAGAACTATGAATCTCAAAGAGATGAAGATGACTAGAGATAGTAAAAGGAATGGCTCAAAATGAATCCATAATAAAATTAGAGAAGAGGCCAAAGAAATTGGCAGGAAGAGGATAAGTGATAAGGAATTTGATAGAGAGATTTCCAAGTTAAAAGAACAACTTAGTATGATGATAAAGATTCTATACGGAGGTGAAGAAGACAAGAGACGTGGTTGGAGAATGAAGAAGAGGGTCAAATGACCTATAGTGCAATTGTTTGCAATAAAGTTGAGATGTAGGATGATTGTTTGGTTGAAGATAGAGGAGAGACTCAAGGAAGATGAGTACATAAATTCCATGGAAGAAGGACAAGAAGTTCACTTTTGAGAACCAAAACAAGGAGAAATCCTTGGAGATGATGATGAGGAAGATGAGAGAAAAGATGAGAGTCTCTTGGAAAGTTTGAAAAGTTAATTTCAGCAAGCAGGAAAGGTGTCAATCCTAGAGGCATCAAGAGGGAATGATGAGTCTCAAGTTTTGCATACTACTGGTTTATTTCATGTGTTTACAGGTACCAAAGATTGTGGTCTTGGAAAAGAAACTGCCACAGGCTATCTATGGAAGACAAAGATAGAGGTAAGATCTGAAAATATCAACAACGACTAGAATAAGATAGAGGCAAGGAGAAGTTTTAGACTCCAAGAAATAAAGTGGAGGACAAAAGAAAATTTTAAAATGTCACAGCATGACATATAAGGACAAATATTACAGTCACTAAGGTTGAGAAGGAGAAATCAACATAAGAGAACCTAGAAGGGGTCATGGGATATAAGGATAAAAGAGAAATTAGGAAATCAGGTCAAGGCACAATATGGCTTAAAAGAAATTCAATTGATGAAGTGTATGAAGTCGTGAAGTGGACTATACAACAAAATAGTAATGATGGATATATAATCCCAAAGTTTGAATACTATGCTAAGATGAGAATGAAATGGAAATTTTTCCAATATTTTTCGATGAGTAAAATAGACAAGAAGTAGGTTGAGAAGCCTTTTCAAGAAGGTAAGAACCATTGTATATGTGATTGGTTATTTGGTAAGGAGCCAATAGCATTTTTAGCTAAAATAGGTTTTGGACAACATATGGGATCAATGTTGACCAAGGAGTAGGTCATGATATTGAAAGAGCAACATTTATAGGATTATGAGTATGACAACAACAAAAAGAGAAGAGTAAGTGGTTGTATATTTTAACAGCATTTGGAGATAAAGAAATTTTGGCACAATTTGTAAGATGGAAAAGGAAACTATGTGCCTTAATTCTTTGTGAAGGGTGGAACAAGGGAAGAGTATCAATTGAATGGAAGACAAGTATGTATGAGCAAAGGAATGTTTCTGAAGAGAAGATGAATGCAAAAGTTCAAGAGAAAAAATATGCACATGAGGGAAAACATGGTCATTGTGATATGATCCTAAGTTTGAAGGAAACTCTGCAAGTATGTGGAGAAAGGATTGAGCTTGAAGGCATAAATGATTGGTTGTATATTTTCTTATTGGATGAAGAATTAATTTCTTTTGAGGATGAAAGGATTCCTATTGAAAAAGAGAACAAGTGGATACTGGGGGAATAAAGAGAGTTACATGCCTTTCATATTTATAAGTATAGGCATCAAGGAGATATAATGTTTTTTTATATCTTTTCAACACTAGAAAATTTTCATTAAATTATGGATGGACAAGAAGAAAAAGTTACAAAAAACATCTTGGATGCATATCCAGTATGAAATGAGGCTAATGAATGATGGGTATGAGTTAGAACAATGTGTGACACAGATATAAATTGGTGCAGGATGGTTTCTCAAAGGTGATTATGACTATGCAGGTTTGGAACATGAAGATCATGTCAAATATGGGATGACAACGAAGGATGGTAATGAGGCTGAAGTGATTGATCATTGGTGCATGATCATGGAGAAATATTTACAAAAACGTATGAAGTGTTCATTTCTAAATTGTCATTTTGATGAGAAACTAATAATGGTGATGAAGAAACAAAGTATGTTTAAACATACACAACCATGTAGATCGAACATGCAACTTGTAGGTTGTTGGCCCTTGACCAAGTTTTGAGGATCCTTTGTCATTTTTTACCATTTTGGGACTTCGATAGGTTGTCGAAGGCAGAGTGCAAGACAAAGTGGATATCCCAGGATCTCGGCCCCTCTTTTAGGGATTTTTGGGTTTTGGGCTTATGTAACGGGTATGGAGATGTCGGCCCATGGGTTTACCCATGTTTAGGCCTATTTTGTAAAGTATAAATAGATGTCTAGGCGATGTAGGTGTGTGTGTGTGTGTGTGTGTGTGTGTGTGTGTGTGTGTGTGTATGAATGGGAAGTAGGCATCTATGTGATGTTGTGCTAAGTGCTAAGTGCTAAGTGTGAACTGTAATTACTTTGTGCATACCGTGTGAGGCTTGTAGAGCTAAGTGCAAGTAGTTGTAAGAGACTGTGGAAGGATTTGTGCTGTAACTCAAGGAAGGAGGATCTAGCGAGGTGCACAGATCTCTTTTCCTCTATGGAGTAAGATCTCAAGGCTCTGTGCATGTAGCTGATTGACTGAAGATAATAAAGATAAGAAGAGTTGGTGGACATAGCCCCAGGGTGGGGGTGAACCACGTATATCCTGTGTTGTCATGCTTTGTGCGATGTATTGATGTGTTTATGTGTTTAGTTGCTTAAGTGCTTTAATAGAGATGAATGATAGATAGATCTGTTGATGCTTTGTGCTTAGTAATATGAATAAGTGATAGATATAACCCATGTGAATGTGCTTAGTGCTTGACTATACTAGATCTGGGTGAATACTGTGATGCTCTGTGATTAGGGTTTTACTGCGAAGTAGATACTGGTTAAATACTGAAGGATCATAATTTCTAAGTGAACTGTTAAGGTACTACAATCACATATCTATGTCCCATCTAAGGTTGCAGACATTGGAGTCCTGCAACCACCCCTACCTCTACCTCGGGTGAGACTTCATTTGCTTTGCATGTGTTTCTGAAAGGGCCGGTAGTTAGGGTTTTGTTGGTGCACTATTGTAGCGTTGAAACCTGGGTCTGCCCTGTGACAACAAATGGTTCTGTTGTCAGGACCTAAAATTGTGATTGTTGGGAACTGAGAAAAAAGAAGCTTTGTGCGAAGGTCTGACCTGAAACTGTGATTGCTTGGAATTGAGAAAGAAGAAGCTTTGTGCGAATATCTGACCTGAAAATGTGATTGCTAGGAACTGAGAAATAAGAAGATTTGTGGGAAGATCTGACCTGAAACTGTGATTGCTAGGAACTGAGAAAGAAGAAGCTTTGTGCGAAGATCTGACCTGAAACTGTGAAAGATCCATGCGTAGATATGTCGCCCTAGTGTGCAGTAATCTACTTAACCTGTAAAGCTCTGTGCTAAGAAGAGAAATTTGATTTGAAGAAAAGAGGTAAGATCTTGAAGCTTTGTGCTCCAGTAAAGGTAAGGATATTGAAATTTTTTTAGATCTGGAAGCTTTGTGCTATGTTGAAAGTAAGATTAGTGGAAATTTTTGTTTCAAGAGTATGGATCTAGGTATGTTTGATAAATTTTGTCCTAGCTTGAAAACTAGGGCACAACTAGAAGAAAAGAGGTTTGATATGAGTAGATCTGATAGAAATAATGAAAGATATGTTATACCTATGCATAGAAAGAATGTTTGGACTAACAAGTTGATGCAAGATCCTAGAAAGAATTTTTTGCAGGTTAGCTACTATGATTCTAGTGTGCAGTACAGGAAGGGATGGGGATCATTTAAAAGAAAGAGAGGATTAAATCTTTGTTACAGTTGCAGAGGAATGGAACATCTTGCTAAGGAATGCCCTGGTAGAATACCTAGTTGTCTTTGTTGTAAAGTTGTGAATCATGAAGTTCTAGATTGCCTTATAATGATTGCTAAGGTTGAAAGAATGAATATGAGCCAAGAAGACCCTGAAGAAGGTCAAGACACTAAGACCATGGCAGAACCCCAGAAAGAATTAGAGACTATATTTCTACAAATGAAAAAAACCTTGAATGACCACTGGAATATCAACTTATCAGAGATCTTCAAAGAAAAAGAGTACATAGAAGCAAGAATAGGAGACTTCGACATTGACATTGTTCCGGATAAAGAAACATAGGTGAATATTATGACAGAAAGAACTTGGGAAACTTTAGGAAAGACTGTTATGATTCCTTTATTGGGGGGAATAGGATTAGTTAGAGGAAATATGATAAATCTATGTGGAAAGCTCACCTAGATATATATGAGGGCCCATGGAACTTCGATAGAGGAAGAATTTGAAGTTGTTAAATTTATTGAGAACAACGCCCCATTTGCTATATTACTAGGAAGACCTTGGATTGAAAGGGATTAGGCTAGAAGGAAAGAAGAAGAAGTCTTAGAACAGAAGAAGCAAGAGTTGAAAGACTTCATGACTAAGAAGATCACACACTTGATTGCAGAATAGGAAAATAGGTCGAAGTTATTTGAAAGCAGAGACTTGGATGTCGAAATTGGAAGAACACGAGAATACTCATAGAGAAGAAGTATTTCCCTTGAATCCTAGGAAAGAATCTCAATAGTGCAAAGTTATTATGCCGAGAGGAGATAAGAATCAGAATGAAAATAGGAATACTGAGACGAAGCTCACTGGAAAGTAGGTTAGAAAACTAAGCAAGAAGAGATCAAAGATGGAAAAGTGATAGAAAGTTCTAGAGGGAACTTCACAGAAGGAAAATTTACAAAAATGGAACTTCACCGGGATATCAGAACAACGTCACATGGCACTTCACCATGGCAAAGAAATATAGCCGTTGGGAATAGTATAAACATTAGACCGATACCCCGAATGGGTAGAAATGCATTTGTAGTCAGAAAGCACACCATTAGACTGTTGGGACCGCGTTGTAATGGACATAACTGGTTAATGAAGGATTCTCACCCATTGGAAAGATCCATTGCCTAGTTATCTACTTATTTCGTCGAGCCTTGCACCGAGAACACATTTTCCACCCGTGATTATCTGAGCTCACATATTAGTTGATTTCACGCAGTGATCACCGAGCTATCGCTATCCATCCCGTCACATTGAGTTGTTTCTCTTCAACCCGAGATAGTCAACCATGAGCATGTATGTCCGAATAACTTAGCGCAGTCGAAGAGTCTATGAAGGAGGTACTCATCGACCTTATGACTGAAAGAGTAATGTCTGTGGGTTTACAAGCGTCATCGACGAGAGGAGTGCAAGCCTCTCCGTCGACCGCATGTGGATATGGGCCCTCCCAAGTCGTCACAGAAAACAGAACCAAGCACAGAGATGACCTAGTGAATGTGAAGCTAATCCCTACCATCCTACTTGAGTATATCCCACCCCTGGCCAGTGTAGCAAGTCGCGAAAGTGTCTCGAGGGACTTCGACTACACTGTCATCATTGTGTACCTCCCGAAGGGGATACACGTGGTTAGAACACAACTAGAAAGGATTCCAATCTTGAAGGTTAGTGATTATAACCTAGGATACCGTAAGAGTTATGGCATGCTCACACCTTATAAATATCTTATTAAGATGAAGGGAAAGAAGAAAAAGGTCATCCCTCAGTTGTGGAAGATGAACCTCGTGCAGTCCACCCTGTTAAATGTAATGAAGATTCCACATTTTCAAAGGCACCAGCTGGTTAACGCCTACGTTAAGCTCCTGTTGTCATGCTTCCACAGTGGCTATCTTTGGTTGGACAGACATATCACTGTCGATCCGGTGCTGATCCATAGGATCACCAGACTAAGCATGCAAGGACCCGACCCACAAGAGTTCTACCCAGGAAAAGTTGCAAATCGAGCCCTGGCACAGACAATTAAAGAAACATATGACGATGTTGAGAAGGAGACATGAGGCTACAAGGTAGCCTCCATCCAGAATGGCACAGTGTGCCTAGCATGTCAATTAATTGTAGGAAATCTAGTAAGAAAGAACAAACCCACGCAGGTCACAGGGTTTGTAGTTGACCTCGCTGGGAAATGCATGGAAGGCCTACAGATGAATTGGGAGAAGTACCTAGTTAATCAGCTCAAACTAGATTGTCACGAAGCCCAAGATCAGGGCTATGACTTTCACTTTAGCTGGCTCCTGATCCTCATCATGTTTACTTCTTGGGAGATATCGAAAGGTGCGACCTTCCCTGACATCAATCCATTTGAGCCGCTTGCTTCGAAGTTCACCACGCTCTAGTACTCGAGCGATATGGGGAAGCAATGGCAGTCAAATGCAATATTCCATACCTACTACCTGCAGCATATGAGAGCTATTGAGTCCTTTCCTCGTATGACGTCGAACACCCTGGACAGGTTCAAGCCTCTTATGAAGTTCTGCGTAGATAGGCATTTTATTTACATTACTACGTGTGATGATGAAAGAAAAGAAGAACTTCAGTACTACTACAAGCTCACTACAAAGGACCTGGAAAAAATCATTAAAGACTGGCCAACATAATTCCTTATCCCTGCTGACCCCGCAGAGTTGTCTGACCCGAACCTCATTGGAAATTCGGTAGTTACTCGTGAAGAGTATGATACCCCAAGCAGCAGCAGGAAGAAAAAGAAGCAAGATGTACAGGAAATACACAGCACAACAAAAGAGATCGCATCCGAGTCACCTAGCGGAGGAGTTGATGACAAAGTGAACAAAGAGGAAAATCAACAAGAAGAAGATAAGCAAGGTGAAGTAACACTGCCGCAGAACCCTCCTGAAGACATTGATCCCTCTAAGAAAAGGAAGGTTTCCCCCATGAAACCTTCATCGCGGAAGAAATCCAAAGCCAACAAGCCAAAGATGCAGAGTGTACTCATAGTTGATGACTTTGATTTCATTATTTCAGTTGTAGGAGATGCCTCAAAAGAGCTTGTGCAAAGGAACGAAGAAAAACAAGAATCCATGTATGATAGAATTGTAGTAGAACTAAGAGGTGTACAACAAGCCCTTTATTTGATCCACATAGTGTCCACTGCGTCCCCGCCCTCGGAAGAACCATAATTGGGAGATGAGCCTGCTCAACTCCTCAGACTGGTTGATGTGACTGAAGCCCGCCTTCATCGAGCATAGACTGAGAAAGAACAGATCACAGCTACCCTGAAACAAGCACATGAGGAAGTTATAGAGCAACGCAGGATTGCGCAGCAAGAGAAGGATTCTCTTCAAGCAAAGTTCGAAGAAGAAAGAGCACAAATCTAGTAGCAGAAAGAAAAGATACTCGTGGAGCAGGTCAGAGTGAAATAACAAGGCAACAGAGCATTTCGCTCTGTGATAGGCTTGGAGAAGAAGGATGAAGAACCAGTAGAACACCAAGTAGAGAAACATGTAGAAGCTATCCAGCAACTACAACAAAGAATAACAGATCTTGAGCTAAGAACAATGCCCAGTACTCTGCAGGATGTGCAAGATCAAATAGAAGCGACTGCTCAAGTCACAGTTGAGAGAATAAAGGCCCTTACCATGGAATGTAAAAAATTGAATGATCGCAGTGCCCAGACTTATGAGCAACTCACTGAGAACCCAGAGCTGAAGGCACTAGAGTTGCAGCTCCAGGAGGCAAAGCAACAAGCAAAAATAGTATAGGCGTAGTTGAATCCCCTATCAGCCATTGAAAGGATGAAGCGATCCCAAGAAAAACACAATTCTCAACAGCAGGTCCACACCATTAAGAGCACAACCATGGAAGCGACTCAAAGGCTCCAACCTATACAGGATGAGGCTTTCCAGCTATTCACAGAGATAAAAGGCCAAGGAGTAGAACTGGAGCAAGTTGTCACTGCAACCGAACAACGTTTAGAGGGACCTGTCAAGAAAGATGCTATCGAAGAGTTCACTGAGCAGGAGGCCATGGAACAACAAAAGGTTGAAGAAGATTGAGCCAAGCTCGAGGATTTTGAGGTAGAATTACCCAAAGCAGAGTGACTCAGGATGAGTCACAGGTGAGTGTTGGGGGCCTATTGGCTCTTGACCAAGTTTTGAGGATCCTTGGTCATTTTTGACCATTTTGGGACTTTGACAGGCTGTCGAAGGCAGAGCGCAAGATGAAGTGGAGATCGTGATATCTCGGCCCCTCTTTTAGGGATTTTTGGGTTCTAGGCTTATGTAACAGGTATGAGGATGTTGGCCCATGGGTTTACCCATGTTTAGGCCTATTTTGTAAAGTATAAATAGATATCTAGGCGATGTAGGTGTGTGTGTGTGTGTGCGAATGGGAAGTAGGCATCGGTGTGATGTTGTGCTAAGTGCTAAGTGTGAACTGTAATTACTTTGTGCATACTGTGTGAGGCTTCCATAGCTAAGTGCAAGTAGTTGTAAGAGACTGTGGAAGGCTTTGTGTTGTAACTCAAGGAAGGAGGATCTAGCGAGGTGCACAGATCGCCTGTCCTCCGTGGAGTAAGATCTCAAGGATCTGTGCATGTAGTTGATTGACCGAAGATAGTAAAGAGAAGAAGAGTTGGTGGACATAGCCCCAGGGTGGGGGTGAACCATGTATATCCTGTGTTTTCATTCTTTGTGCGATGTATTGATGTGTTTATGTGTTTACTTGCTTAAGTTATTTAATAGAGATGAATGATAGATAGATCTGTTGGTTCTTTGTGCTTAGTAATATGAATAAGTGCTATATGTAACCCATGTGAATGTGCTTAGTGCTCGACTATACTAGATTTGGGTGAATACTGCGATGCTCTGTGATTAGGGTTTTATTGCGAAGTAGATACTAGTTAAATACTGAAGGATCATAATTGCTAAGTGATCTGTGAAGGTACTACACTCACATATCTATGTCCCAACTAAGGTTGCAGACACTGGAATCCTGCAACCACCCCTACCTCTACCTCGGGTGAGACTTCATCTTCTTCGTAGGTGTTGCTGAACTGGTCGGTAGTTAGGGTTTTGTTGGTGCACTGTTGTAGCGTTGAACCATGGGTTTGCCCCTGTGCCAACATAGGCATGCATTATTTGTTGCATGAGTTTTCATTTGATGAAGATTATCCTCAAAGAAAGAATATGGGGTCAAAAGAATGGCAACAAAGGCCATACAAAGTCTATATGAGGAATTGAAGGAGCAATAAGATGTTGGCACAGAGTGTATGGAACAAATTTCCATAACCATTGTTATATTGGAAAATTATTCTTGGGAGAAACAAATGTTGGAAATGATGTAAAGACTAAAGAAATGGCTAAAGTCATAACACTCTTATGTGCATAAGTGAAACAAAAGATGGAGCTATATTTTGAAGTGGAAGCATTGTACACATATTTGAGGGATTTTTTCAAATGGATACAAAATCTATTTGAGCAACATGACAACAAAAACATGCATGGAGAAATGAAACAATGACATAAAAAAATAAACAGAAACAAAATAAGCTATGGGATCCTAAAAAATTGGAGACAACAGTAAAGGAATAATGTAGCAGAGCATGTGGGCGACAACCACACAAAGTATGGGATCCAAGAGGACTTCATCCAATAGAAGACTCAAAAACAAGAGTTCATGAATTTATTTTGTACCCTAGGAGTTTGATAGAGAAGCATAGTTGATCCAGGTGGATATTGGTGGCCACCCACCTCTTCTAACTAGTTGAAAACAATTTTTTGACAATTTTGGCAATTTACTATTTTTAGCAGGTTTTAACTTCCGGGGCCATTTTGAGGGCCTAAATGAAGGTTTTTCGGGATAGAACTTGTTGGAACACATCTATATATTTATAAAACTTTAGATTTTAATAGATTTCATTCTCGTTTAAATAAAATCAACGTGCGCTTGATTCTCACCATTGATGAAGTCTCACATTTAATCAAATGATCATAATCTCTTAAGAATTATGGGGATGCCTACTTGTTAACGAGTCAAATAACCAAAGACTACATTTGAATTTCGGGTTTTAGAGTTTCACGATGCAATAATTTCAACATACAACAAGTCCAAAGTCCCAATGGCCAAAGTCACAAAATCATCTTAATCTCTAAACCATATTAATTAAGAATTAAAAATGATTAATGGGTAATTAATCATATCGTGATTTCGCATTTCAGGGCTCTTGCACGTAACGACTATAAAAGTCCCGATAGTCAAAATCGTGAAACTGTCTTAAGTTAATCATGATTAATTAAGATTTAAAAATGATTAATGAGTAATTAATCATATCGCGATTTCACGTTTCGGGGATCCTGCATGTAACGACTATTAAAGTCCCGATAGCCAAAATCGCGAAACTGTCTTAAGTTAATCACGATTATTTAAAAGGGTTAAACATGATTAAAGTTAATTAATCATATCGCAATTTCATGTTTCGAGGATTATACCTTGAAATGTTATAGGATATCCCGATATCCGAAATCGTGAAATTTACTTAATGATAAGTGTAATTAACTGACGCATTAACGATGATTATCACGTAATTAATCCTTCACTAAATAATTACTCAAATAAATTCAAATCTCATCTGTGCTTTTCCCAAAAAGTAATGAAGTTAATAATTCATTTACGACAATCATTCCAAATGAGATATTATACCACCGCCTAAATCTTATTCATTAAGGAAAGTAAATGCTCCGTCAGTATGAGTATTAGTAAATCAATATAATTAAAGGAAAAGGATATTGAATTTCGAATTTCAATGTGCATTTTTACTAAGCAGTAAGTTTTCAAGGTAATTAACTTTGTGCATTTCCTGTGACAGATAACAAAGCTCTGAGACCTAATATCATGGCTCCACGAAAAGAACCTAAAAGAATTGGCGAAAGTTTGAGCCAACACACAAATGTCCTCTCCGACACCTCGCCCAGAAGCATAGACACTGTTAAATCCTCAACAAAAGTATTCAATGTTTTACAATATGAATTGGTAAATTGTCGGGACGATTCAAGTGACAATGAGATGGAAGACCTAGCCACCAAATACAAAATTGTTTCCCAGTCAGAGCTACATAAGATAACAATGAGGCCTAGGCTCTTGCCTTACAACGATATGATCAATTGGGAGTTGGAGAATGTGGATATCCCTACCAGAACCACTTTCAATTCACAAAAGGTTGTAGTTGGGTCTTTCTGGCCAGAAAATATACAGGTGATGTACAAGTTGTCTCTGGTATCCAATTTCATTTATGATGCCAGTTTCCTAGTAGATTTTGTCAAGAAGGAATGCGCCCAATATGGAAAAAACCTTCTCGACTTAATTAAGGACTGGTATTCTCTCCCCAAGAAGTTTATAGCTGACTCCCATGGCATATACACAATTTATTCATTAGAACCTCACATAATGTATATAGAAATGATGATGTGTAGACTCTATGAGAAAGAAGACACAACCCATTTCTTTTTACCGTGGGTGCCCATTATGCACTCAGTGGATGAGGGTTATTCTTTTGATTGGGCCAAGATATTGTCAGGAATTTTGGTTAACAATATTACAGGATATCAGTCACTAAAAGCCAAGGGGAAACCAACCCAATTTTTCATGTTGGTTTATATCATGGACGTCGTCTATTTTATGATGCCTTTTCCGCTGATGGGCTGGAGCTGGACTCCAACTAGTGTTGAACCCATACATATTTATGATTCAAAACTTTGGGAGGACAAGGTGAAAGATTTATTTTATGAAATCTACAAATGGGTGGTGGTGTCGATGCACACCGCTATATATGGCTACCCACCTCCTATAATTTCTGAAAAAATTGTGACTAATCTAGGAAAGATAGCAAACTAGTACATCGAGGAGCATTTCTCCTATATTAGGGTTTTCGACTGTTCTGTTCCTCCACATGATCTTCCTCAAATTTTACTAGATCGACTGGTGTTCCACAAAGTGGCACATCAAACTTTGCTCGGGGGAATTAGTAAGGAGTTGAAAGTAGTACAGAAAAAGGTATGGCCTTCTTTTCCCCTGCAGATTGGTACATTTTCTTTACTGGATTTTGGCCATTCGAAAGTAGAGTCCACGGCCCTGGGAGAAATCAGGTTGGTCGATATCGAATTCAAGAAGCACGATCCACATAATATCATAGGTAATCATATGGCCAACTATAATTTGAAAATATATGAACATGAAGAGTCCCCTCAGGATGAGATATTCCAAGGAGAATGGTCCTATCAAGAGGTCATGATTCGAGTTCGAGCTCTGCCACCAGATAAATGGTCGAGTTTTATAAATTTCAGAAGTATAGGAGAAATGGCCTCCCCAAATTATTGCAAGGGGAAATCCCGACACCTCCAGCCACACAACAAACAGAGACCCAAGGGTTAGAAACACGGAGCTCTAGTGGACAGGATGCTTGAGAAAATTTGGAGGAAACTGAGGCCTTGATAAAGAAGGAAGAAGAAAAGCCATAGTCCACACCGAGTAAACAAGCTACTGACACAACCAGGAAGAAGCCATTTACTGAGATAGGCAGTCCTATCCAATCTGTCACACCTCTACAATTTAGTAGAGGGAACTCGATGGCCGAAGTTGTATTCATAGAGGACCTTACACCTATTTCGGCAGCAGAAATGCCTCCTTCAGAATTCTTCTTCAGTAAGAAGAGAAGGGTTGTGGTAAAGAGATGAACACATCAAAAGGAGGGCACAATTGTTAAAATACAAAGGTTACTATTAGACATGCAAGCCCTAGAAGAAGAAGACTTCGCTACAGAGGTCGCGGGCTCGCTAGGAGATTTTGTGACAACAAACTAGTTTTCAGTGGACAACCTGAAGGACAAGTTGAAACAGAAAAACCTACTGGTGAGCCAGTTGCAAGGAAATATAAATACTGTAGAGAAGGAAATCAGGAGCAAGATGACTAAAGGTTTTGGGCAGATTAGAGCCAATGATAGATAAGATATCTAGCATCTCAAATCCAATCTTGATGAGATGTAGAAAGAGTCACATACAAGAAATGAATTAGTCAAACAGTTGCAGGCGAAGGTAAGCTTAACTGAAAAGGAAATGGTAGATATATCAGTTTTCCAAACCCAATCTCTAGAGGTACATAAGGAACTGGAATCAATGCAGTGAAGCGTTTTCAATAAGGTGGAAGCTATCCAAAACCATTTTCAGGTGGTAAACCAATTCTTAAATAACATTTATTTAAGGGAGAGAGAGGCTATTGCTGCTCGGACCACTTTCTAAGAAGCGGTTGTGTCATCGGTTAGAGAAGGAGTATCTTTGGTTTCAAGGTTGTCTGTTTCAGAACAAGTCAGAGGTGACATAATACTGAAGACATGGGAAGCTAACATAGCTGAAAGTAAAAGAATGGCTAAGGAAGTCAAGGAGTCTTGTGAAGAAGATTTTCATTCACTAAATAAAGAGTCATTAGGCTTCAGAAAAGATGATCACTCTGAATTACTGGGACAATTTGACATAGAAAAACATCAACTTAATATCAAGACAAACTTGGAAGAAGCTCAGGTTGAGATCTTGCATTTGAAAGAGATTGATATCACTCAGATAGATAGGTGGTTAGTGAGACCAAATTTGTAGCTACAGTCAATAACTTCAGAAGACAAAAGAATGGAAGATAGATTGCCTCAATTAGAAAACAAATTATATATTTTTGAGGCAAATGATTTAACAACCCTCCAGGCCGGTGGTTGTTGGGCTCTAGAGATGTCTAAAAACAGCCTTAGTTTAACATTAATTTATCAACCCGAGGATTCGTCTTTTATCTCAAAGAATATTGGCAAAGTCTATGCAGATAGCTCACAGAGGCTAAAATTGTGTAGTGAAAGCAAATCTGAGTTTATCAACAGCCAAGTTCCTCGAACATTCATCGAAGATTCTAATAATTGAAATCTAAAGTTGTGCAATGGAAAGGAACTAATTAATCTATTGAATTCATTTTAAGAGCAGTAATTGAATCTAAATAAAGGCTTGCAAAAATGACTATTATTATGAATCCAATTGCTGGAAAGAAAAAGGCAAGTTACTCTATCTATGGAAAGAAACAAAGATTATAATCTAATTGAAAAGAGACAACAATCGTACTTCTATTGAAAGGAACAACAACTATATTCTAATGGAAATGAACGACAATTGTAAACTAAGTAAAAGGAACAACAAATGTAAACTAAGTAAATGTGAATAGCAAATGTAAATTAAGTAAATTTGAACTTATGAGGAACTATCATGCATCAAATCTCAGTAATGGGAATTGGAGCAGCAATCATCTAATGCTTAAAGAAATATCTATCTCTTGCAATTGACCTAAAATCATCAACACACTGATGCATTCATTTAACTTCTGTAAAAGAGAATTGAATCACAAAACATAAATTGAACTGATACAATTACAGGTCGAATAGTAGCTCCTTTAGACTGGGCCCTTGGTCCTTAGAAGCACTACTATTTGAAATTCAGTATATAGAAATGGTAAAACCACTCAACACTTTTATTAATTTCATAGTTGGTACAACATTTTACAAAAACTGCTAACGCATAGAAATTTTAAGTTTTGAGTTCTTGGATGCAATTCTTCTATATCTTTCCAAGATCTATTTACCCCTTATATATTACAATAATCTGGGTAAATTAATCTATCCTGAGGATCGAGAGATCCTCAAGATTGCTTTACTATTATAAAGTTACAATATAAGAAACTTGATCATCTTCAAAACTGCCTTGCGCCATAAAGTGTTCAACCTCCAATAACTTGTGTATCTTCAAGATTTCCTTTGCTATCTTGGGTTTGACAATATTTAACCAATCTTGTAATAAAACCAGACAATTCCAATCATATTTTAGGATCTATGTAATCTAACTTCAACAATAACGCTAAAGAGTATATTATTCATTTTCTATTCTATTTTCTCCTAACTAATCGAAAAGTCAATCAAGATGATATCATGAAATGTGTGAAAAAGGAAGATATGTATACCTTTTTCATAACCTAACATACCCCCCAACATACCTTCTTGCATGTCCTCATGCAAGCTGAGATCTTACATGTAAAGTAGTAATACTGTAAGGTGGAAAGGTTGGTTCACTGGGCCTTCTGAACCCATTACTTCTTTTGAGTTCTCCAAAAGCAACATCCTCCCTTTTCTTGTTAATTTGATAATATTTTTGGTAACTTTCTAGAGGGAACTAGATGATAGGGGGATTATATATGCAACCAATCCAAGAAGTCCCTTCCTCTTGGAGAAATCTAGAATACCTCTCTATTCTATAGGTAGCTGCAAAGAAATTCTTGTACCCAAAGGGTTCCCTACTCTTTACTTCACTGGAGGATGCATCCCATCTCAGTTTAGAAGCAACAAGAGCTTCCTCCTTAAGCTCCCTAAAATGAGTGATACCTGAACGTATAACCTATAGATGGACAGGGGCTAAGGAGTCTATGACCCCCCCTCTTTTCATAAAGGTTTTATGTCACATAATGGCTGGAAAGGACTTTGGAGGTTCTCCCCTAACCCAGAGATCTAGCCCAGCTTCCCTCTTTAGGAAGGTTTTATGAGATTTACCCCATCTGAATTGGTTCTGAGTAAATGACAGAAATGCCTAAAACTGTATGTCACCTATTAATGGGCTAGGGTTATCTTCCCTCTTTTCTTCCAGAATGAAATTATGAAAGTACAATTCACACCAAAAGTATTGTACCTTTTCGTCCTGCTCTCTGAAACATGAAATAAACTCAGGTACAGTGGAAAATGAAATAGGTTTACCTGCTCTGATGGCCTTCACTCTTAATAACATATATCATTCCAGCAAGAATAAAGTGTAATTGGTGGCAGGGGTTATGCAATTAATAGCATCAGAGTAGACATCACATATTTCTTTGATTTGCTCCAAAGCTTTTTCTAATTGGGTTTGCACCTTTTTTATCTTCCCTTGGGATCTGGTGAGCGCAACATAGGTCTCACTCTTTGTTGTTGCCATGTCCTTCAGTTGTTTACCAATATTTTGATGCTCAGCCCTAGTGACCATCTCATCTTGGTGTTGAGCCAATGCTCGATGGGCTTGTCCTAGCTCTACCTTTAGTTTATCAATGGTGACACCCTGTGCTTGAGATTGGGATGCTTGGTATTCTTCCATAGCACTCATCTCTTCCCTGGATTGAGTTAATGTTTGTTGGACCTATGTAAGTTCTGCTTCCAGTTTGTCCACAATAGCACTTTGTTTCTGGGACTGGAGTGCCTGGTTCTCTGTTATAGTTAGTAATTCATTTCTCTTTTGATCCAGGGTTTGTTGAGGCTGCATCAATTCTTCCTCCAATATCCTAATGGTAGCATTCTGCTCAAGGCATTGAGTTATTTCCTCTAATACTGGGGTGTTTGTCTGCACCTCAGCATCAATTATTTCTATAGCTATCATATTTTCCTATGTTTCTACAGGAATTACTGCCTCGTTCTGAACTACTGTTTCTTCTACCACTATTTCTTCAGGGTCTATTTGTATCCCTACAGAATCTGTACTGACTACTTCTTTAGGAAGAGGGTTTCTTCCTTGCACTCTGGCCCTTTTGTTCTTCTTTCTTCTTTGGGCCTTATCTAGTTGTTCTAACTATTTCCTCAATTCCTTAATAATTTCCTTGAGTTTACTCACCTTCTGCTTCAATACTTCATCCTTCTTAGCCTTTTTCTTCAACAATTTGTTTTCCTTTTTTAACTTTCTAATTTTCTTATGGCTCTTGGCTGATTTTTGTTTATGAGAGGTCTCAAGGTCTTCTTCATTCTGGCCAGCAGATGGTTGTTCCTCTATTCCTTCCAAATGTTTTGTCTATCCAAGAGGGATTCTTATTTCAAGGTGAGGTTCTTCCTGTGTTGTGTCCTTTGGAAAAGACATTTCAATATCAGGAAAATCTTCAGCTAGTTTTGAAGAGGAGGCTTGTTCTGGGAATTTTTCTGGATTATTTGTGCCTCTGTCAATTGTGGTTCCCAAGCTTCCCAGAACCTGGGCTATTTCTACCTCATATCTCTTCAAAAATTGTTCTATCAGATGCTCTAATGCTGGTTGGGTGTCTTCCTGATCATTCCTTGGTGAGGTCTATTCTTCTTGCCCATTTTCTTGAACATTCTCCCATGGAGACTATTCTGTAGAGTTCTAAAGTTCTTCAAGCTATTTTGTTGTACCCTGAATTGCTTCAGTTGTTTCCTGAATTCGTCTGATTCTTCTCCTTGTCTAAATGATGGTTTTAGGGATAGTTGTTGCTCTCTTCCTCTTTTTTTAATGCTTGTTTTTGTGAGGTTTGGGCCTCTGTGATTTGGGCAAGGTCTGCCTCAGCTTCGGTTTGAGGAGATGAGATTTCTCTTTGGGCAGTAGTCTCCTCTGCCTGTCTATCTTCAATTTCCTGTGGTGGTTCTTCATGGCATAATTCAGGCTTCTCTAGTTGTGGGGGTCTATTGGCCTCAATCAGGTTATCCCAAGTCAATTGATTTTGACTCAGTGCTTTATTTGTTATCAATTTAACTAATCTCTAGTGACTGATAACAGTAACAGGGTCCTTGGATTTTTGTGTTCTTAAGTACTAACCGTTGTTTTAAAGCTGCCAACAGTTTAAGGTGGCGAGGTCAAATTACATCATATCATCCATCACAGGAGATGTACCGCTAAATTATCCCTGCCAATTCCTTCCATGGTTCTCTGAGGGTATTGGGATTGAGTCCCTTTCCTTCTTATCCAATTCTTCCCCAGGGTCTGTGAAAGTATCCACAACTTCCTTCAGTGTTGTTTATTTTCCTGTCCACTGAATGCCCATGGTAGGGAGGCTTGTGACCTCTGCTAAGATTTATTGGGTGACTGAGATTTGTATTCCTCGCACCATAGATATTTCTCCCTGTAGATTCTAAAAGAATTCAAGCGTGATATTCGTGTCATATCCTTACAGATGATTGAAGTACTCCGTCCACCCCATCCAGTGCAAGATGTCTATTGCTTTCTCTGTAACCTGTAGTAAAGTTGTCTCCCTGCGCACACCTCTACCACCCATTTTGTGAGAAAATGTGGATGACTATCGTTCCTGGTAGAAGACTTGGTTAGACCATCTTGGAGGAAAAATTACCGAAAAATAGCAAATATCAAAGACAACAAATGTTTTAAAATGTGGGTATTTATTACAATCATTACTATTTTCAATTCTTTGAAAAGTGTGAAAGGCGTTCATTATGCAAGGTGGAGTGCTTTACTCTTATGTGCCAATAATAGGCTTCTATAATATTTAGGATTTCCTCTTGTGTGGTTTAGGCTTTGTATATGGCAACGATTCAAAGTAACAACCAAACATTAAAAATAAAAGAAGTGTGATAAATGCATCCAATTTAATGATTCCATATCTATGCATTCTAAGTAGAATAAGTGCGTTGAGTCTAGTTAGAAGAACACCAACCAATACAGGTATATGACATGACATATTAAGAACAAATGCGTTTCCAATCAATTTGGGAATATTTGTTGCTATGCTAGACCTTTCTTCACTACTATAGGTCTCTCCCAATGATAGTTTCTAATTGCAACTCTAGAAATCTTGTCATTCTTGCAAAACTATATTTTATAAATTTTCCTAAGTGTCTTGAGTTCAATACAAACTTTACATTCACATTTTATGTTCATTAACATTATCTTTCGTACCTGCAACAATGAAGGCATTAACGCATAACATAAAATTGATAAAGGCATTAAAACATAACATAAACTTGATGAAAGCATTAAATCATAACATAAACTTCCCAATTTATGCTGGGTTATGACAACATACCTAAAGTTGAAATGTGTCTTGAGTTATCAATTCAAACTTTACGTTCACATTTAACGTTCATTAACATTATCTTTCATACTTGCAATGATGACGACATTAAAACATAACATAAACTTGATGATGAAGACATTAAAGCATAACATAAACTTTCCAATTTATGCTTGGTTGTAACAACATACCTAAAATTAAAATATTTTATCCTCAAACTTCTTACATAAATATTATTCTTTTACACATTTTATGTTAAGAGTGTTATAGTCACTAGGAATGATGAAAACTAACAATGAATTCACAAGAAGTTCATTCTCAATGATTAAATAGTGCTTCTTATTTCCAAAAGTATCACAAATTTTACAACACATGACGCATACTACATGGTCAATGCATTCTTTACAATGACTTTAACACATTTTTCATCAAATAAATAATAAACATTTTCTACATATATTCTCATTCCAAGACCAAAAATAATGAATAAAAGTCAACGTCTAAAGAAAATCTTAGTCCTAAAACACTTATGTTTCTTTGAAAAACTCACTCATTAATTACCCTTTCCACTCATTAATTACCCACATCTATAGAAAATCTTAGTCCTAAAGCACTTATGTTTCTTTGAAAAACTCACTCATTAATTACCCTTTCTACTCATTAATTACGTTTTCCACTTCATTATTCTTATCGAAGCATAAAGATCAGATACTTTTCAAAGTCAAAAGATCTAAGTATTTCCCATATATGATCTTTTATATCATTTTTATTTTCATTATAAAAAATATTATGTTATAATATCTTCCTTAAAAGTTGGAAATGCCATGTTAGAATATCTTGCTTTGAAATTGAAAACGTGAATATAAAGACACATACTCAATATACATTAATTCAAAGGTTAATAAGAAGTATATTAAAGAAAAAATAAGATATAAATTCTCTTCATAAATAATCACCTTATGTCAATATCCTTAACTACATCTAAAGAATTTTTAAAAGTAAGAGAAGCATATTTGGGGGGATTAAGTTTTCTTATGAAGGATACAATCCACATGAGGCACATGAAAAGAGGAAATAAGTGGTATAAAATAATGCAGGATATGGAAAACTTCATAAAGGTTACAAACCACATGAAAAAGGGTGGTATAGAATATTTTGCATGATATGGAAAACTTTATAAAGGTTACAAATCACATGAAAAGGGGTGGTATATAATATTGTATGATAGAAAATTTCATAGTAATGATAATACATTTATTTGTATGTTTTTATTAATATGTATTTAATATATTAAAAAAATGTTTTCTAAAATTTATTTTAATTTTAAAATATTATTGTGTTTGACCTTATATATATGATTAATATGTTTATTTATTGTTTACGTTTTTGTTAACTCTTATTAGTCCCTGCCAAAGGCGTAGATGGACTATATCAATCGATAATTCGTTGACTTCATA
>SNQJ01S0064805.1:84520-96274 GCA_010110895.2 Picea sitchensis
ATCCAAAGTTTTGAGCTTAGACGCTCCGTTTTAATTTTTATTACATTTTTACTGAAATGTTTACAAACTGAAAGTTCTAAGCATGGACGTTGTTTTTTATTATTTTTATTAATGTCTTTGTCCTATTATTATTAGTCCTTTGTATTTGTATTGAAATGTGTGCATACCGAAGGTTTAGATCATTGACATTTTTTTTGAGGTGCTTGAATAGGCCTGACAACTTAAATGTTTACATGGCGCAAGGTCCTGAAACATGCCTGACAGCTTAAATGTTTGCATACCGCGAGGCCCTTATACAACCTCAAACCTTAAATGTTTACCTAAATAGGCTTCTCGGAGTACATTTTTCCTCGAAATTTTCCATACAATGTTGCAATGAATTTGGACAATATTGTTGTCCACCGCCAGTTGAATAGGAATTGTATGTTTTATACTTCTTCTAGGCTTGGAATGCAATTTCGTCATCGTTGAAGCTACATACATTGTTTACTGGCTCGGTGGGTGCTTCTTATTCGCTGGTTCATTGGTTGCTACTTGTTGTTGTTTGGTTCAACTTTGCAAGTTTGGGGTCCTGCATTCGCAGTTGGATCTGTTTTTCTTTTTTTTACTTTGCGGGGTCCAGATGCTGCACCCACAATTCGACCTGTGCTTCTGCCATTCATCATTTCAGAGTAATTTTCCATGCCATAATTTCATTTTCTATTCGTTCTTTGTTGTTTAGTGTTTGCAGTTTGCAAGTAAGAATGTTTGCTTATTTCTACTGGCATGCTCGTCATATGTTTCTGATTCCTTCTATGCTTCGGTTGTAGTTTGGTAATCGTTGGAGATACATATGTTGTTTACTGGTTCAGTGGTTGTTGCTTGTTCGTTGGTTCGTCGATTGCTGGTTGTTGTTATTTGGCTCAAGTTTATGAGTTTGGGGCCCTGAGGCTGCAGTTGGGCCTGTTTGTGCATTCTCGCTGGTTTGGTGTTTGTTGTTTTCTTTTGTTTACTTTTTCTTTGCAGGGTTGGGGTCCTGTGTCGACAATTGGAGTTGTTTTTTGGGGGCTCTTTGCGGTGTTTAGACCCTGCACCCGCGAGAGGACCTGCGGTTGTGTTATTTGTCGTGTCTGGCGAAGTCGATATCTGGCGCCTGTTCTATACGCTCCATTTCTGCTGTAAAATTTTGTTGATACTTTAGTGTTGACATAATAGAAAATAGTGGCATAAGAAATAATTGGACAACTACATGTACAATTACAATATCCGTTGTTTTTTGTTAAAATAAAACATATGCAAACCACACTTATTAGCCATATATGGTGGAATGTGCCCATATCACAATACATATTCTTTATCCTCTACACAGACTGGTGTGACCATGATACAATTTGTCTTGTACTTGAGATATGATATGTACACCAAAGATACTGCAAAATTATATTTCCATGTCTAGAAGCACATCTGGATAATTTGCTAGAGAAAACCAAAATCATTTAGCTATGGCCATGCAATTTATTAATATTTTGTGGCATGTAATATATTTTGGGAAGGGAAAAACTTTATATATTTACAACCATAGATGAAGAAAAGCAAAGGTTCATGTTTCTGACTATATTTTATTCTATTCTTTGATTCTCATATAATGTATGTACATATTACTTGTTCTTCAGTGCATAACAACTTCCATTCATGTTCATTGTATTTTGTGTATTCCCACATTCAAACAAATAGAATAGCTGGAGAAAATGACGGAGTCTTGACTGCAGCGGTGGAAGAGGAGATACAAAGGTACATGTTTGTATTGTTATTTCATATTCCATTGTTTTGTATTTCATTTATTGTCTGTATATGTGTTCACCTAGTTTATTGTATGTAGACATTGCGTACCTTCCTACATAATAACTTATCTTCATTACATGTCTTTCTGCATACTAACTTCCTTCATGTCCATTATATTTTTCCTGCATTGCTACATTTAAACAAACAAAGTGGCTAGAGAGGACGATGGACTCTTTGGCGCGAATGTAGAGAGGAGTTACAGAGGTGCATACCTGTACTCTTATTTCATATTCCAATGTTTAGTATTTCATTTATTGTCTATGTATTTGTTCTACTGCTTTGCACCTTTTTTACTGTATGTATATACTACGTATCTTTCTTCTTATTCTCATGTGAATCGTATTCTCTTTGCTGCTACATTGAAATAAATAGAACTGTATTTCTTTCTTTTACATGTCTTTCTTCATACTAACTTGCCTTCATGTCCACTGTATATTCGATGTTGCTACATTGGAAGAAACTGATTGGTTGGACAGGAAGATGCATTCTTGTATGCAACAACAAAGGGGTCCCTGGTACAATCTTCGAAAATGTATACCAACTGTGCTAGTAAATTAAATATACAAAATGGGCGAGGGCATATAATATTGGACTAGAAAACGATGATTTGGAAACAATGGGCCTTTGTGCCCTCCCCGTTTCTATTTTTTCCATTTTCTATTATCCTTTTTTCTTTCTAATTGATCTGCTTGGTCATCTTTCCAAAAATGCCTTGGTGCGCGGGTTGGAGGACTCACAGGTTCACATTTATGGTCATGCTTCTACCTTATTACATACTTACCCACTTTGTCGATTGTGGGTGCCGGGATGGCGGGTTCAAGATTGCGCCTCTGGCTTCCGAGGTTCCGCGATATACAGATTGGTCATCGTGCCCCGCCATCATGCCCTATTTACTGTTACACATTTTTTCAGTCAAAAAATCTGAGGCATACAATTTGACCCTCGAGTCCTCATGTTTCCTGAGTATCCCTTAACACCCTATTTCGTATTCCATCTCCTTCAACCCTGCATGTGACATTAAGAATAATTATGGACAATATACAATGCATATGCTTGTTTAGTCCTTCTGATGTTCATCTACACATGCTTGCATCAGAAAAAGTTGGACTAGTGACATGGCCATAAGCAGTCAATCATCCTAGACATCAACAGATCGATAAAGCCAAAGGTAAAGATGCATACATTATGTTCCTAGTATGTTTATCAAACAAATATCCTCAGCTATTTATTCATATATGGCATGGTGAATATGATGATGTCATCTGCAACACATACTTTGCAATTCACAAGAAGTATCAACAAGTACAAGCGAGACGCCGAACATAGCACATGTTCTGCAAACTAAGAGGTCTGGTTGCAAAAATCTGGCTCCATAGTTCATCCAACCTATGTGTCTACTTGTACATTTATGCCAAGGAAAAAAAAAAGAAAAAAAGAATGCGCATTACCATTCACATTACTTTTCCTGTTCAAAAATTGTCACCAAGTCTAAACTTGTAACATCCAAAATACTATCAATAGAGGGCTTGAACAACCGCCAAACTGAACAAGCATTCATTGGGGACATAATGGTCGTCTATAACACTTACTTGGACAAGGAAAACAAAACTAGATCCATTATGCATGCTGACATGACAGACAAGGAGGCCCTGATGACAGCCACACTAACTATTCCTACACAACTTGTCCAGAAACATGCATAAAAGATATTTCCAGGTAATGGGATATCCATTACAAATTTTAATATATTGCCCAAAACAGTGTATGGCCATGGTTATTGTGATCAGATTATTTCACTCAATGAAACAAGTATTGTAGAAAAAATTCCCGCTATTTGTTCAGAATATCGTTTCATCCTGGATGCAACTATTAGCCAACTTGCACAAAACAACGACATTTACCCAATCAGAACCATTGGCGCAGCTGTCACACTGGCGAGAAAAAATAGCTCACAACACATTCTCCATATAAAATATGGAGAGTCAGATAGCGACAAGGCAATGGTACCATTCTCCCTATCCAGTTTTGTCCTTTACTTTCGCATGTCCATGTATCTCTGTTAAGTTACATAAATATTGCACTGTTCCATGCTGCAACTACAATTGTTCGATACCTATTCAAATTTGTTTTCGTCAATGGAACAACAATTGCATAAAGGGAAATTTCCACTTATGCTCTTCAAAAATATAACAAAGAAAAGAGATGTTAAAGAAAGGATCTTTCACACAACCCAAACAACATTTGTAACATAATTGCGAGCAGACATAGTACAGGATCTCAAGAAACTAACTAGCTCTACAACTGTTGTGCATATACATCTACAGATTCATCCTGACTTTGCTCATACAAATAGCCTTCACCAAATTTCTGTGGTTTTTTATTTTATTTTTTATTTTTTTGGGTGCAGTTGTATATTATATTGTTCAATATATTAACTGCTATGCTCATGTTTCTAGGTTGAAGGTGTTTTGGTTGCAACGAATGCGTACTCAACCCCCTTTGAGCCTGTATGTGCGAAATGCAACTCTCATGCTTCTTCTTCTGCTTTCATAAGTGATGATACGATTGATTGTCTGCGATGCAGTAAAAAATTTCCATACATATATGGACATTGCCTCAATGCTACCATCTGAACCGTGGCCAACACAACCATGCATTGTACAATCAGACAACCTCTGTTACAAGATGTGCTTCTTGGGTTAGTAGAATTTTCATATGAAGTATACCTACAGAAAAAGGCAAACAATGTCTACATGTTGCGCGACTTTCAGATACATAGCAAATTTACCTTAAATGAGGACAATGCAATATTGTATATCGGCTGAAAAAAAAAAAAATCATATCAAGATTTGGTAGGAAATGAAAATATCTCATGTGTGTTTGTATTTTTTCTTCAACACCCAGATGAATGTTCGTCGGACTCAAGTTCTTCGGAGTTTACATCTATAGCTGCAAAATTCTCTTTCCAAATATTTTGTCTCTTCTTGTGCACTTGAAACAACAAGGAGAATCTAATTATTTTGATGTTTTTTTGCATCTCCCAGTAAGAATTTTGCATATTTGTTTCGGTGTGCAAATAAAAATAAATGGTGGTTGGTTGTGGCTTTGATGGAGGAGCCTACACGTTTTTTGAATGCCCAAGTTGGACAATTGTTTTCCAACTATATAGCCATGGAAGGATTTATGCATTTTTTTTGGGTTCCCGAATAAAATAAAAATTGGTCTCCAACTATACATTTATCGTATGGTATCTGCATTTTCTCAATGCCCTAATTGAAAAAAAAGGACTCAGCATGGATTGAAACATGAGCTTGAGATTTTCAGATCTCGCTATAGAGATTGCACGCGCATAAGATTGTTCAGTCCAGAAATGGGAAGCATGAGAGAAAACCCCATAAAAAGTATCCAACTGTAAATAAGTCAGGCCCATCCTTTGAACCGTCGAAATAGCTTGCTTATCTGGGCATAATCATCAGGAATTTCCAATAATATTGGAAATTTGGCATTGTTAAAACTGGTAGTGATAAACCATGGCACTATCAGAAGAAAATGTCCATAGTGATCTTGCTTAATGGTAAAATAGTAATCAACAACTTTCATGTTCCCCATTTTAAGGTCTAGTTATAGCTAGCGTACAGTGGCGAAGCTTCGTTGGTTTTGTGTTGTCTTGTGTTTGGAAGACTTTTGTTCATATCCGATGGCCCCAATTATTTTCTCGTGGGAACATATACCAAATGTAAGAGAAAACCAATGCCACGATGTGTTTTTTTATATATCAAATTGTTTGATGCAAAGGTCGATGCGTACTGCTCTATGGAACCTTGTGGGATCTTGCTTGAGGCCTTCTATGTTCATGCGTTGCCTTCTGCCTCAACTTTCAATACATTTGGTGTTTACTTAGTTCTTGGTTGTATGATTCGTTCTGGAAAATTAATAATACATTCAGGATCTTCACAGTTTTTCTATGATCTTAAAGACTATAGAGGACATGCTTTCCCCTTAAATATAATCTTTGTGACGCAAATGTATTATGTGGCTCATTTTAGCACTTTTCCTTGATCAATGAACTTAGCAAAATTAATCTCCTGAAATAATTTGAAATAAAAGAATATATACTGTGTGAAGTCCAATGGAACTATCATATCAACGAGAGGACATTAAAATTCAAATTCATTATTGTTATACTTGCAATGAAGCTGGCAGTACAATAACTTTACTTAGACATCCCAAAATTGATTTTCTTGTAGCTTTTCGAGGCTACTCTTATACAAGCAGATCCTGGAAACTATAAGCATGGCTCGTTGTATCTATTCCTTGATTGAAGAACCTGTTCACATGTTTAATTCACTTCATAGTTATTGTTAAAACCATCAATGGGGCTTTCTTACACCAATTTCCGCTTCTGAAAATTGCCATCCCCTTTCTTTTTTCCATGTGCTTTCCATTTCTAGTTACTTACTCATTTTTTAGAAAATGTCTAGGTGCGGAAGTTGGCAGATTCATGTCTTCGGATTTCCACTTACTTTTATATCACCAGCCTGACCTATCGCTTCCTAGTTTCATACTGAACAAACTTTTTGGATCTCAGTTTCCCAGATAGGCGAGTTATCAGATAGGCGGGTTCAACATTGCATTTCCATTGTTTCATCGTCTGCAAACAACACTTGGACTTCCGCGATCTACAAATTAGCAAAAAAATTCCCCTTTATCTCGTTTTTAGGACTTTTCCTTGATCGATGAACCCAGCAAAATTAATCTCCTGGAATAATTTGAAGTAAAAGAATATATACTATGCGAAGTCCAATGGAACTATCATATCAACGAGAGGACATTAAAATTCAAATTCGTCGTTGTTATACTTGCGGTGAAGCTGATAGTACAATAACTTTACTTACACATCCCAAAATGAATTTCCTTGTAGCTTTTCAACGCTTCTCTTATACAAACAGATACTAGAAACTATAAGTATGGCTCGTTGTATCTATTCCTTGATTGAAGAACTTGTTCGCATGTTTAATGCACTTCATAGTTACTGTTAAGACCATCAATGGGGATTTCTTACACCAATTCCCGCTTCCGAAAATTGCCATCCCCTTTCTTTTTTCCCTCCGCTTTCCATTTTTGGTTACTTACTCATTTTTTGGAAAATGTCTAGGTGCGGGAGTTGGCGGATTCACGTCTTCAAATCTCCACTTACTTTTATATCACCAGCCCGACCGACTGCTTCCCCATTTCATATTGAACAAAATTTTTGTATCGTGGATTCCCGAATAGGCGGGTTCAACATTGCATTTCCATTGTTCCTCCACTTGCAAACAACACCCAGACTTCTGCGATCTACAAATTAGCAAACAAATTCCCCTTTATCTCGCTTTTAGCACTTTTCCTTGATCGATGAACTTAGCAAAATTAATCCCCTGGAATAATTTGAAATAAAATAATATATACTATGCGAAGTCCAATGGAACTATCATATCAACGAGAGGACATTAAAATTCAAATTTGTCATTGTTATACTTGTGGTGAAGCTAATAGTACAAGAACTTTACTTAAACATACCAAAATTGATTTTCTTGTAGCTTTTCGATGCTTCTCTTATACAAACAGATCTTGGAAACTATAAGCATTGCTTGTTGCATCTATTCCTTGATTGAAGAACCTGTTCACATTTTTAATGCACTTCATAGTTACTATTAAGACCATCAATGGGGCTTTCTTACACCAATTCTCGCTTCCTAAAATTGCCATCCCCTTTCTTTTTTCCCTCTGCTTTCCCTTTCCGGTTACTTACTCATTTTTTGGAAAATGTCTAGGTGCGGGAGTTGGCAGATTCACATCTTCAGATTTCCATTGTTACTTTTATATCACCAGCCCGACCGACCACTTCCCCATTTTATATTGAACAAACTTTTTGAATCGTGGGTTCCCAGATAGGAGGGTTTAACATTGTGTTTCCATTGTTCTGTTGCCTACAAACAACACCCAAACTTCCGTGATCTAGAAATTAGAAAACAAATTCCCCTTCATCTCATTTGCTTTCTCTTTCTGTTTACTTGGTCCTTTTTCTGAATGTGTCATTTTTCCGAATGTCTCCTACTTTTATATACAACACCCAATGAGATTTGGCGGATTCACGTCTTCATATTTCCATTGTTACTTTTATACCACTAGCTCGACCGACCGCTTCCCCATTTCATATTGAACAAACTTTTTGAATCGCGGGTTCCCAGATGGGCAGGTTCAACATTGTGTTTCCATTGTTCTGTCGCCCGCAAACAACACCTGGACTTCCGCGATCTACAAATTAGCAAAAAAATTCCCCTTTATCTCATTTTCTTTCGCTTTCTATTTACTTGGTCCTTTTTCCAAATGTGTCATTTTTCCGAATGTCTCCTTCTTTTATATACAACACCCGAAGTTCCGAAATATACAAATTTCTTGCTCAACATTGCACTTCCACTGTTCCCCTACGTACAAAAAACACCTGAAATTCCATGATATACAAATTGATGGCCAAAATCTGTCACTGTGACATACAATTTGACCATAGGCCCCTCACGTCTCCTAGGTATATCTTGTGACCCTTTTTTTGAAACCCACCCGATTGCTTTCCATACTTGGGAATTTCTTAGAATCTGTTTCACAGGTTGGCAGGTGGATGAAATGTACAATGCTTAGTCACTCTTCTCCATCCCCGCTACCTTCGTACTTCTTTCTGGATATGCAATTATTAATCTTTAATTCTAGTAGTTCATCGTGCATGAACCGTTAATATTGTCATTAATGTCCAGAAGGCTGGAGAAGATTTGTCATTAATACAAATTAAACCAAGATTTGCAGAGAAGAGTGTTATCCTTTCGAAGTATTCATTTCAAACATGATGCAATCTCTTTCGTGCGTCGGTTGGTTGGTGCCTTTAAGAAATCTCTAATTCTTAATCTCTCTTCGTCGTCACGGCCACCTTCACACTTTTTTCTAAATATGCAATTAGTAAGCTTTAATGGTAACAACTCATTACGCACAAACCCTGGAGATTGTCATTGATCAACGAAAGACTCGAGGAGATCTTCCATTGATACACATTAAACCAAGATTTGCGGAGGGTTATATGATCCCTCCCTAATTTTCATTTCAAACATCGTCTGGAGCAAACAAAAATTCTCGTTGGCAATGGATGGCTAGCACAGAGGTTGATGTGATGGATTTCAAGCCAGAAGAAGATGATCGAATGGACGATGATATGACAATGGATGATGGCAATGCAAAGACTTTTCCCACTCTTGCGCCAAAATTGAAATGAACCATAATAGGCAGTACTTCCCTGCTCGACGATGGCGGTCCTTACAACACCAAAAGAAGGAGTTTCATAAAAGAAAATGACACTGAATGCAATAACCGCTTTGTAGCTCGAAAGTAGGAATTCCAGAGGTCCAAATTAGTCTGTTCTGGGTGGAAGTCTTTCACTGTAAGGAAATGATCTGTTGATTCTCCTAGAGATATATTTCAAGCCAAAAAACTATTCAATTGCAGGACCACTGTCATGTTCTCTGGATATACAATTAACATCTTAGGGAATGAGGACCAAAACTCCCATTGGTGCAAGGAATATTCGTACTAGTCATCTCCTTCCGCCCAAAATGGAGTAATTTGGACCTCTGGGATTGCACGTGCAACTTGTGTCCCTAAAGTTTTCGACTGTGAGGAGGTGGTTTCTTGGTGTGTCTTAACTTTCAGTTAAGTGCTATTATGTTTTCCCTACAATGTGTTTTGTCTTCTTCCTCGCAGGAAGCTTGTGAGAACTATCAATTTCACCACAGGACTGTTGTTCATCTGCTTCAAGACAAGGATTTGTTCCACTGCGGACCCGCTCTCCTATTTCTTTGTCGGCTCAGGTCTTCCGTAAAATATTGATATCGGGGCACCGAAAATTGATCCATCGAGGAGAAGATTGCAAGGATTTCCTAAAAAAAATTATGGTAATTAGTTTTGTATGCATGTTGAAGAGCATCTCGATGGCTCTTGCATGTTACAGATCACGTGCCTATTTTTATGGAAAATATGTTCAATGTTTTGGCCCAAAGAACTCGGTCCAATTTCTAAGGATAGATATACAATGCTCAATATTCTTTTTTTTTAATGGATTTACTATTAAAAACTTTTCCTTGGAGTCTTGGTTGTTGCTTCTTTTCTAGATTTAACACCTCTTCTCATTGGCATGGTTTGATAGTCTCGTAGTTCTTCGATATTGTATTTGCTTAGGTAATTTGTTCTAAAATGGAGCATCTAAAAATTAATAATAATAATAATAATCTATTTTTAAGGTCACGACCAAGCCACACCAAATTGGTGTATGAGACCCGCTTGTTTGTGGTACAAGGGACCCCCCTTCACCCAACAATTTGACTGGTAAAGTCTACGGAGGTATACATACCCTACCCCCCTCTAGATTTGAACTTGTAACCTCTTAAGAGGAAACACATGTTCTTAATTATATGACAATTCACTGTGACAATCCATCATGATTTTATGGAAACAAAAAATGCATTTCAGATAGTTTCAAACAAACGTTCAATTCTATTCGTAATGCAGATAGAACATAGCAATACCAAATCACAATGTTGCAGCAAGATCGTCATTCGTGTTTCTAGACATACAATTATTAATCTTTAATTCTAACAACCCATAATCCAAGAAGTTTAATACTTAAGTTAATATGTTACAGTCATGGAAGAATGTATCAAGAACACACTTACTCCCACAAGTTGCAATAAAATCTAATCTTTAACAAAGCATTTGCTGACAATTACTAGAAAATGTGATTTTGCAACAATGGGCCTTGTTTGAAACCAATTCCTTCTTACGAAAATTTCCCTCCACCTTTCTATTTTCCCACTCTTTTATCCCCTGTAGTTTCTCTTTCTCGTTACTTAGTCATTTTTTCTGAAAAATATCTTGTTGCGTAGGTTGGCGGATTCACGCGTTTCGACCGAGCGCTTCTCCTTTGTCTAAATTTCACTTTCCATTGTTCTGTGACCTGCAAACAACACTCCGGTTTCTGCGATATGCAAATTTACTTCTGAACTCCCACATCATCCCCTCTTCCATGTCACACATTTTACACTGAAATGTTCTGATATATGCAATTTGATAGTCAGGGCCTTATGTCTCCTCGGGAACCCATCACCCTATTTTGAAGCCCGTCTGACCGCTTTCCACACTTGACCATTTCTTGACATCTCTTTCACAGATCGTCGAGTTCGTGGGTTCAGGAAATTTCAAATTTCTAGTTGTTGTTTCTTGTGCCCACTACCTTCAGATTTCTTTCCAAGTATATGCAATATGTATACAACTTCTCCAGCAACATACATAAAATATCTTTCCAGGAAATAGAATATCTATTGCAGATTTGAATATATTGGACCTTCTTTTCCCTCTTCTATACTTGACCAAATTTCCGTTTCTTTTTCCCCTCTACTCTCTCTTTCTCGTTACTTAGTCGTTTTTCCGAAAATGTCTCAATGCACACGTTGGTCGAATCACGGGTTCACATTTGCGCTCATGCTTTTATATCGCGACTCTGACCAACCACTAGCCATTCGATGCCTAGGCACTTTTCAAATCGCAAATTCTCGGGAAGGCAAGCTCTATATTACACTTCCATTGTTCTGTGGCCTGCAAACAACACCTAGACCTCCGCGATATACAAATTTACTGCCGCACTCCCAGATCATACCCTCTTCGGTGATACAAAGTTTGCACACGAAATTTCTGAGACCTGCAATTTGACCTTCAGGTCCTCATGTCTCCTGGGGAACTATTGTCACCCCGTTTTGAAGCCCCTGCGCCCTCTTTGCATATTTCGCCATTTCTTGGAATCTCTTTCGCGCCTCCAATTCCATACTTACCCGAATTTTTTCGCTTGCGGATTCCCGG
>SNQJ01S0064805.1:96284-107919 GCA_010110895.2 Picea sitchensis
AAAGTCTTATCTTGAGAGGACATGTTTGTGATTAAATTTGCAAGTGTTATGTATTGCTTTCTCAATTTCAATCCTAGCAAGGAGAGATAGGAATTTTTCTTGTTGTTTGAATTATAGCAAACTTATAGAAGTCAAGACAGAAATGCCTTGAACATCAAGAGCCTTAGTACTTCATGATAGGAAATTGATTGGGAGGATTGATCTCATGGACTTACTGGATGGAATACTAGTAGGTCAGGGAAATGTTAGTACCTATCTTTGTGTGTGTATATATGCATTGAAGAGAAGCATGGAGAAATGCATATATCTTAAATTCTTTTATTTTTACCGTGCTTAAGAAATCCAAATTTATATTTTATTTGGATTGTATTTCAAAAATTTTGATCATCTAAGACTAACATGGATCTATGCGAGTTATATTTTTATATGATCATGTCACTAACATTTATCAGGACGATAAACAGGTTACCAAACTATCACCATTTACACGATTAAGGAGAATTAAAGATTATGTGTTTCATGTGAATATCACATCCAATGCGCATTGTATCACATCATAAAAATATTTTGGTGTGACGTGCAAATCATGACTTTGGTGTCTCCTGAAAGATTTAACTTTGTGTGTGTGTTGTGTCGCCAAGGACTTATCTTGCACTGCGATATACCACAATTTTTAAAACTTTACAATCATGCAATAAATTATCTTGCAATGCGATATACCACAATTTTTAAAACTTTACAATGTAAATATCATTGTAGAATTTTTTTCAACACACAAGTCGCACAAAAGGAAACTTCCATGGAATGCACACAAATGAGATCTTTCATGCGGTGCCACATGTCACAACTCAAACATGGAAGAAAACAAAATATTCGATGCCACGATCCCATATCTCACAATTTGGAAGAAAAAACATTTTCACATAGCAAGTTGCCCCAAATTCAACCCTGCCTGCACCAACTATTCAAAACTCTCTGCATGAAAGCAATCCACCATGTGTCAAAAATACACACTTTGGACTTGCTTCTTCATATAAAACCATTGTTTACACTGCCATGAATTTCTGTGAAGGATTGTATTGGACAAAGCAAGACACTTTGTTTGATTTTGATTGAGGCTGTCCCTTGTATGTGTATTTGGAACTCTGAATCAAGCCGCAAAATTCTCCATAATTGCATAAAGTAAAAGACAAGGAACAAGAGCACCACCATCACAAAAAATATTAATGTTAGTGTTAAAATGCAAAGAAGACGAACCTAGGGCAATTACCTTCTTCCCCCAAATCTCAAATTTCTATTAACTACAATGTAAATATCGCTGCAGAATTTTTTTCAACGCACAAGTTGCACGAAAGGAAACTTCCATGGGATGTGCACAAACCAAATCTTTCATGTGGTGCCACATGTCACAACTCAAACATGTGTGAAACCACAATTTTTAAAACTTGTCGCAGAACCTTTTTCAAATCACAAGTCGCACGAAAGGAAACTTCCATGGGATGCACACAAACGAGATCTTTCATGCGGTGCCACATGTCACAACTCAAACATGTGTGAAATGGTAAAGAAAGGGAAAATTTACACAAGTTTTCGAATTTTTTTAAAATTAAAAGTTTTTATCAAATTTCTGGATGGTGCTCAATCAAATTTTCAAATTATAGCATTAGTGAATTAGTTCATTAGTATTCGATTATTTTACTTATTACTTATTAAGATGATCAACCAATTTGATAGAACGAATTGTGGAGACTTGTTTGCCATCCCTATAAGAGATACGAGTTCTTCTCTTCTTTTCCCAGTAGCCCTCAGTGCAACCTTATTATTACCGCATATTACCTATGTTCAGGATGAGTTAGCGCGTCAAAGCACAAGAAAGATCTCTTTGTCTATCCTGCCTACACAACAAAGAAAGAAATTCAAGTTGTATTGCTTCCTTGCCCTGTCCTTATTAATAGTGCAAGACCAGAATTCTATTGCCTTTGTTGCCTCGTAGCATTGAACTTCAACATGAATTCATTGCCTTGACGGTCCTACGCATAGCGATTGAGGGGAAGAGGAAGAGAGGAGCATAGCAATTTGAGGAGAATAAATAGAAAGGAGGGTGGAAACTAATAGAAGGGATGGCTACCTGATATATATAAGGGTGGATGATGTATGTGCCCCCCCTATACCTATTTTTTTTCTCTGGCTCCTCAAAGAGCTCTGCTTTGCTTGGTTGAACCTTCTAGCCAGCCTAGCGAATGATCAAGACCTAGCGATCAAGACCAGGATCTTACATGCCTGAGTGAGTTAGATATTCGAAGGTAGATATGGAGGGTTAGCAACAATGCTTACTTTGTTGGTCTTGCTATAGATTTTGGCAAAATCACCCTATTACTAGATTCATTCATTTCTTACAGAAGAGGAGAAATAGACAACAACAGGAGAGACACATTAAACACTTTTCGGTTAAATAATTGTCCATGAATCTATCTAATTGGTCGGTGACTCAAGGGGGTTGTTCCCCGAAAGTGAGCCACTCACTTTCCTAGAGGATAGACTAACTCTAACTAGTAGTCTACGCCATAGCTACCAAATTCACCGGAATCAGGTTTAAAAAAAAGAAATTCGATAATTCGATTAGAATGCAAATAATTCGAGACATATTCGATCTTACGATTCTATATGGTTTGCACGTGATGATGGGTCGCTGCGAAAAGAAATGGTTTTTGGAGCGATAAGGCTAAGAGGCAGGCACTGGTTCCTCGGTGGTAATTAAATCCAACCATATATTATGTTCATTCGAATATATGGATATGAACAAAATGTATGGATATGTAGTCAAATTATTAGGAACCAGTGGTAATTAATGGTGGTAATTAAATCCTGCTAATTACCACCATTAATTACCACTGGTTTCTGCTAATGGTGCTAATGTAGAAAATTTTGAATTCGAATTTCCATTGGAACTTGGTAATTATGGTCTACGCTAGGCTTACTCTACCAATATCCTTTATCCAATCAAAATATCCTATCCATTCGTTTAACTAGTAGCAACTGTTTCATTTCAGCTATGGTGATGGGGCAGTCGTATTATAGCTTGTTCTAGCATTATATATCACTAAGAAACAATATATCAGAGACTATATCACTATATCATACTATATCATACAAGATTTGCAAATATCACATAAAGCATAAAAGGCAATAATTTCTATTATCCAAGGAATCGATGAAAGTTGAATTTTACTACAAGTCGGACGAGGAGACGGGCAGTGATGCAGCTTGGATCGCAGACATGGCATGAACAAGTTGCTATATTGGAGCAGGAGCGACTTTTGTGAAGAAAATCCTTTCCATCCTCCTTCACACCTACCAGGACAGATTTAGCGCCATTAAATAAATTCAAAATTTACCATTTAATGGATGGTGTGGGAAGGTGGTGAATTGATGGCGGGCTTTGGATTTGGATGTGGATGATGGGCGTGGATGATGTATGGATGGTGGTAGATGGGACGGGCAAAAACTGGATGTGGATGATGGGCACCGTGGATGATGTATGGATGGTGGTCAGGAGCTCCGCCCGGAGATGGGACAAGTAGGGGGCCGAAGCTCGAGCTCTGACATGATCGGCGACTGGAGTCACATGGAAAAGGGTTGTCAGCAAAGGTCCCTTTCGTTTGGGGTTTAGCCTACGCCGTGCAACCTTCCATCTGATTCGTGGTCTGAACTCGTGTGAGAGTGTTAATGCTTTGGCCGATTTGATATTTCATCCGCCAGAGCCTTCCACTCGTGTCTTGTGCGCGGGGATCAAGGGGCCAAGTTGAAGGTGCATTTAATTTTGGGTGTGGTGCCATGCGCACTATGTGCTGTGTATCACCCCATATGGGAATGTTAAAGTTACTTTTATAAATAAATGAAAATGTGAAAAAATATATATTAATCTTAGATTTAATAAACATTGAGGGGGATTATTATGGTTAATTATTTTTTAAATTTTTATTTTTAAAGAGTTTAATTTTTTCAATTTAATTTATTAGTATTACAAAAATAATGCATACATTTGACTACTCTTTTAATAACTAGATAAGATGATTAAATGAGATAAAATGATAGGTTAATAACACTGAATTTTGGAAGCTTGAAATACAAGATTAAAGAAATACTATTGTTAACATTATTAAATTTTGAAAGAGAGAAAGTTTGTGGAAATTGTAAAATAAAGTATTGAGAAAGAAACTCTAAAATTGCACACCAAGGAGCAAGGGAGAGAATCCTTGCAAGATTTGTAGAAAAAATATATATATTGAAGAGAAAATGTTGAAAGTACTTAAAAGCCTATAATATTGTCAAGAACATATGTGTATATATAACATATATCTTGAATAATGAAAATGAATGGAGTTAACCCTATTGAGCATTTTGTTGTATTTTATTTGTGAATTTGTGTTTATGATTTTCTTATCTTTGTTCAACATTTGCAATTTCTCTGTGGTATGAGTAGTGAGTGGGTGTGCACAAACCCTGATTTTGATATTAGATTAATTATTAAAATATCGATTTTAAGGACAACTTTTTAGTAAGATGGTTGTCTAAGGACAATGTAATTTTTAAGTTCTAATTTTGCTGAGACTCAGATTAATTAAAATATCGATGTTAAGGACAGTTCATTAAAATGCATTTGGACACTATATAGTACCGCATCAGCTTTCTCACACATCCAAGTCTTGTAGCTACTCGAACTTGGAACATGTCAAGGTATAGTCACGTGAACCACTGCAAGATCCCCGAGTACCGACCACGCACAGCTTCCATTTTCAAATTACAAGTACAGAAAATATCAGCTTTGACTGAGCTATTCATATTGTACTTCATGATTTCGAGTTTAACAAGGTCAATTGCATGTGCTTGTATACATGTATTCTTAGGTAAATGTAAAAAAGTAAACATGTTAACTGATGCTTTCATAAATGCAAGGAAGTTATGAGCAATAAATCTAGTTCATTGATTTTGGAGGACAACTAAAAATATGTTGCCTTTCAACGTAAATATCGATGTTAAGGACAGTTTATTAAAATGCATTTGGGTACTATACAGTACCGCATCAGCTTCCTCACACATCCAAGTCTTGTAGCTACTCGAACTCGGAACATATCGAGGTATAGTCACGTGAACCACCGCAAGATCCCCGAGTACCGGCCACGCACAGCTTCCATTTTCAAATTACAAGTACGAAAAATATCAGCTTTGACTCAGCTATTCATACTGTACTTCATGATTTTTTTATGTATAATATAATATTTATTTCGAGTTTAACAAGGTCGACTGCATGTGCTTGTATACCCTCCACTTCTCACTCTTTGCCAATGCCATGCACGCCGCATAACCTTTTAGCACACATTGGATACAAACATTAATTAATTCAAGTGACATCACATGTTAATGTATTATTAGGGAGTCTACAAAGAAAATCCTTTTTAGTTTCTTGACTTACATCATTATGCTCATGAAAATTTACTAAATCATTATATAAGTGACTACAAGAAAATAAAGATACTAATACTTGAGACATTTTTGACGCAATGAAGACAGAATGAATTTGGCATGTTTGCATTACTCAAAATTGATGGGTACATAAAAATGTGATTTAGTGTGCACAACTGCATTCGCATTAGGCTAATCCATATTCTCTACAACATCTCCACAAACATATATGTATTTTTTTTAATTACTTGTACCAGGTGATAGACAAACAAATGAAGATTAAGTACTTTGAATGCTCTTCACAAGCATTATGGTATATTTATACGATATACAAAGAAATACAATGATCAAGGCAATTAGTAACTATGGCTAGTCATGGACATATTAATCAAATATTAGTTTTTTATGATTGTTGAAATTAAGTTAATTGAGTTACATGTGGTTTTAGTTAAATTTGATTATCTAAAAAGGTGGACATCATAATCTTCCCACCTACAAGTTATCATAAATGACAGGTATGATTTAAAAGTAAAATGATATGCATAAAAGTGTGTTATTTGTGTGATAAAGTTGATTGCATGTAAATCAAGTAATATTATGAGATTTATAGGTAAATAAGAGTTAACACGTAATTAATATTATGAGATCTATAGATGAACAAGTGTTGTGTGGCAGTGTAGTTTCTACCAGGTTGAATTGGGAATAAATGCACAGGGATGGGAAAAAGTTGTAGAGGCTAATGGAAATTGCAATGGAGATGTGGAAAGAAACATGAAGCACAGGTGGTATCCATGCAGTAAATGACATGTGGCCTCTAGAGTCTCATTTATTTTTTGAAAGTATATAATCTATTTTGCTATGTTGAATTTTTTTGTGTATTTTGTCAGTATATGTGGCAGGACAAAAAAAATTATATTCAAATTAAATAAATACAATTTCTTGACATTCAGCATAGTGGAAGATAAAAATTTATAACGACATAAATATAAACAGAGATAAAAAAATAGTTTAATTTGAAATATATCAAAAAAGTTACATATTCTTGGAAATTTAAATGCATTTGTCATATAGACTAGGATTGGGGCTCCCGCGGACCATAAGCATAGTGGAAGATAAAAATTTATGACATAAATATAAAAGGAGATAAAAAACAGTTTTATTTGAAATATATCAAAAAATAATATTGTATGTTACATATTCCTTGAAATTTAAATGTGCTTGTCATATAGACTGGGATTGGGGCTCCCGCGGACCATAAGAGAAATATGTACAAGAAATAGGATTGTTGAGAGAAGAAGTGGGCAACGGTAGAGTGTAATACCTGAAAAGAATAAACTGAAAGGTATCAGTCTTTGGCTAGACATTTCTATTTAAAAAATGGAATAATTAGGTTGATAAACAAAGCAGGATGTGATCAGTATATACTTACAGTGATGGTACATATGACCCCTTTTGTTATTTTCTTGCTGATGCCTTTTCATTGATGTCGTCGATGGCTACTGGAATCGTGGCAACTGCCTGTTGCCTTTCATCGACGACCTGCTTCAATTCCCTTTCGAGCCATTCTTCAATGTAGCTTCTCATTGGGGCGGCATTGATCTCATTCTATTTTTTCATGTTGAAAAGTTCATTTTCTAATTCCCTGAAGTCGATAGAAAGATTGCACAAAGCTTAATCAATTTCCTCATTCTGTACCGAATAGTTGACTAGCCAGTTGTCGACATCATCTTGACCATATTCAAGGATGCTATAAAACTTTTCCAAATACAGCGCCTTAAAAATATCTACCTATTTATCGAAGGCTTGTTTAGTTAAGGGCAAGGAGTTGACAATTAAGTTGGGGTCTTGGAAGTCATTGGTCCTTCCGGCTAAGTCTATTCTGGTCAGCTTTGTGAATAATTTTTCTTTCTTTGATATGGTTTGTTCACATGACTAGACAATGAGATGCATGTTCTTCCTTTTTTCTTTCTAGCATGCATTTAATTGACCAATCCGGTTTTTGGATGGGAGATCTTGTTGTTTTTTTCTCGTTTATGTCATGTTGTTGACAATGGTGCCAAAAGGAAGGACCCTGTCTAAATAGAAATGTTCTTCATCTTTTAAATATGCCTGCAAATGTTCGAGCAAATTATATTCCCTCGTTCCAAGGGAAGTCATGGTTTGTGATGTTTCCCACGCCTCGGTAATCAGTTCCATTATTTTCTTGATATTATTCTCCACATATCCTCTACACGATGCGAGGAGGCTGGAGGATCCTTTTAACTTGGCTGCAGGGGTGGCAGGCATTATTATTTCCAAAGGATTGGCAAGAAATCACATAACAATCAAAGCTTCTTCCAATTCCTTGACCCGACCCTTCAGTCTGGCATTCTCGGCCTCAATGCCTCCAATGGAATCATCAAGAGCATCTACGGTCACTATGTGAAGTCGACAGATTTGGGACGGCTGCATTTTCGCAAGATTAACCTCTGCACGAGATTTTCCTTTCTTATTTTTTACATCTTTTTTTTCAATAATTAATTTTTTGGACTCGTTGTCAAAAACAACGCTCTAGAACACGAAGGATTCATCTTTGTCGAAATTTTTGGTATCAGATATTTCCATTGGACGACTATGCTAGATCGTGTCTCCGGGCTGATCAAGGTGGCAGAATACGCTATTCAAATCAGGCTCAAGTTCCATGTTCTCACTCTAAATTTTGGGTTGTTTCGCCTATCCCCCCAAAAAATTCTCTTCTTGTCAACTAGAAGCTTGTGAGAACTATCAATTTTAGGGTGAGGAGGGTCATTATCTCCTCCTTCGTTTGAAGAAATATGAGTTGCTCTACTGCTGTGGTGGGTCGTTGGAGCGATGCTCCGGGATGTCGTACTTTTGGGAGTGTTATCCACCGATTGAACACTCTTATCACTGGGGCCTTTTCCCTATTGCTTGTACAATTCACTGGTGCTTTGCAGTGTTTCTAGGTCATCGGCATCAGAAACAGGAGTGTTGTCATCAGTGTCTCTATTTTCGGGCAGGTGTTTTTTGAAAAAAGAATTTTTGAAGCCAAGTGTTTGTAAATGTTGTAAAAAAAAATTAATGGGGTCGAACCCTCTTAGGATTTCAGCATATCTTAGGTTCAAGTTGCTAAAATGGGCGGTGAATTCGTCAATTTTGTTGACGTTCTTCAACACGAAGTCCCCAACTTTCCAAGGTAAAGGAATGGACTATTTTTTTCTCTTCTCTTGGAATAGATGCAACCAGTAGTTGTATTGCCTTGCTACTTCTATAACAAACATTATGTCCATAATGTGACATGGAAGGAGAGAAGGTTTTTCCCTGGAGCCAAAAATCCTAATCACAGTGTAATTATCCATATGTTCAAGTGCCCCCTTCCTGTCCAAAATCCTAGTTGTCTGGTCAGATATGCAGGGAGCATCTTCTCCTATTAACAAAACTTTGAAAATAGGCACAAAGCCATTAAAAACCTCATAAAAATAGTGGGAGGCCTTGTGCTTCCATAAGGTCTGGTACCGGAATGTTATTGGGTTGAATTCCCAGTTGACCTTCTTGAAGAGAGATAGTTTTGGAAACTGGCAGCAATGTGCTTTCGCAAAAATTAAGTAGGATGACATATAAAATTTCTTCTCCTTTTTGAATCTTCACAATTGGGAATAGATTTCATGGGAAATTAGCTTGCCCCAATCAAAAATGGCTTGTTCCTTGATTATGAAATACAAAATATAAAGAGTCATCCATGAAATAGTTGTTGTGGACTCTTGTCCTGTTATTCTTGTAAACAACTAGGCAATTTCCCGAAATGAATTTCTAAATGAACTAACCTACAAGCTTGTGATATCTTCAAGAACTACCATTGGGTCTTCCAAGAACTCAGGCAAGAGGTCCAACCCGTTATTATGATTTCTTAGGAACTGCTTGCAATCTTCTCATTTGAACGTCAATGTTGGCTCCGACAATCGTAACATCTGGCAGAAGACCCGAGGTGACAAAGAAATAGAAGAGCGGTCCCGCAGTGGAATAATTATTTGGTCTGAAATAAATTTATCGGCGCACCAAGAGACCAGCTCCTTACAGTAAAAAACTTTAGGGACACATCCTGCACGAGCAATCCCAGAGGTCCAAATTACTTTGTTCTGGGCGGCAGGGGATGAGTAATAAGAATATGCCATGGACCACTGGAAGTTCTAGCCCTCGCGCTGGAATATGTTCACTGTATCTCCACAGAACTGATGTCGATTTGATGCCATAGGTTTATGAGAACGTTCTTTTTCTCCAGACCATGGTTGAAATGAACAGTTGGAGGCGATAATATAACTCTCCGCAAATGTTGGTTCAATGCTTATGAATGGGAAAGCTCCTCGAGCCTTTTTCTCATTAATGACAATCGCTATGGGTGTTGCATGATGAGTTGTTAGCAGTAAAGATTACTTATTACATATTTAGAAGTGCGAAGGTGGCGGGTACGACGAAGAGAAATTAAGGATTGGAGGCTTCGTGAACGTGCCAACCCGACGACGTACGAACAACATTTCATGATTTTGAAATCAACACCAGGAAGGAATAATATAACCCTTCGCAAATCTTCGTTTAATGCATATTAATAGGAGATCTCCTCAAGCCTTTTGCTCATCAATGGCAATCTATACAGTTCATGCACGATGAGCTGTTAGAATTAAAGGTCACTAATTGCATATTTAGAACAAGATATATATATATATATATATATATATATAAACATTTTTTTATTATAGACAAGTGCGAAGGTCATGGAGACAGGGAAGAGAAAGGAAGGAATTGCAAGGTCTGAAAAGCGGTCAGACGAGATTCAAAATAGGGTTAGGGGGATACTCAGGAGAGGTGAGTGTCCAACGGTCAAATTTTATGTATCGAAATTTTTGACTGCAAAATGTGTAAAACGGAAGAGAGAATGATGGGGGAGTTCAGCAGTTGGTTTGTATATTTGTGGAATTCTGGGAAAGTGACTAAGTATGGAATAGGGAAATGGTCAGTCGGACTCCCTTTCAGAATTGAAGATCGAAGATTTCATGAACGGACCAACCCAACGATGTGCAAATGACATTCCATGATGTTTGAAATTAACACTCGAGAGGGATAATATAACCATCCAAAAATTTTGGTTTTATGCGTATTAATGGGAGATCTCCTCAAATCCTGGTTTAGCATTAATGCTTGCTAATTGCATACTTAGAAATAAGATCTTATATATACTTGCTAATTTCTAATTGAAAAGGGCGTGGGCACAGGAAACAAAGATAGGAATTGGATATTTCTTGAACCTGCCAAGCCGACGATCCGCGAAAGAAATTCGAAGAAATGGCGAAGTATGGAAAGTGGACGGATGGGCTTCAAAATGGGGTGACAATAGTTTCACAGGAGATGTGAGGACCCGACGGTCAAATTGTATGTCTCAGAAGTTTTCAGTGCATAATGTGTACCACGGAAGAGGGCATGATAGGTAGACTATAATATGGAAGATGGTATGATGTGAGTCCAGTTGTAAATTTGTATATTGCGGAAGTCAGGGTACTATTTGCAGGTCATGAAACAATAGAAGTGCAATCTAGAGCCTGCCTACCCAAAAATCTATGGTTGGAGAAGTGGTTGGGTATGGAATGGCGATGCGGTCGGTCAGAGTTGCGATATAAAAGCACGAGTGCAAATGTGAACCCGCAAGTCCGCCAACCCGTGCAGCTAGACATTTTTGGAAAAACGACTAAGTGAAGAGAAAGATAAAGTACAGGGAAAAGAGAAACATGAATTTGGTTAAGTATAGACGACAGAAAAGAAGGGCTAGTATATTCACATTTGTAATAGATATTCCATTTCCTAGCAAGATCTTTTCTGCATGTTTCTGGAGAAGTTATATACTTATTGCATATACTTTGAAAGAAGTGTGAAGGTGGTGGGCACATAAAACAACAACTAGGAATTGGAAATTATCTAAACCCTCCAACTCGACGATCCGCGAAAGAGATTGCAAGAAATGGTCGTGGAAAGTGGTCAGACAAGCTTCAAAATAGGCTAACAAGGGTTCCTAAGGAGACATGAGGGCCTAACAGTCAAATTGTATTGATCAAAACTTTTGAGTGCATGCTGTGTAACATGGAAGATGGGCTGATGTAGGAGTCTGGAAATAAATTTGTATATCACA